>VCJI01001892.1:2120-15421 GCA_024139395.1 Backusella morwellensis
TGTGCTTACCATATTCACCAATGATGAACTGAAAGCTGGTATTGGCATTACTTCAGGTATCGAAGACAGTGCATTTATTACTGACGTCAAAGTCAATCCAATAATAATAGTAGGTTGAATCAAATTCATGCTAAATATTGCAGATAAAGAAGAGAGCATATGTTTTGAGGCTCACTCCACTAATAATGAAAATGTAAAAACAATAATAAAACTAAAAAAGAGAGATAAGAAGGAATATCGGTAAACTCATGTTCATGTATGGTAGTTTTCAGTAATATAATTATATTATTTATATATATATATAACCTGGTTTCAGACATGTTTCTGTAGAGCATATATCCCCCATTACCTTAGATGGTTATTTTTACTTTTTTGAAGAGCTGCTTTCATCAGCTTTCTTATTTCATTCTATTATTTGTTGCTTTATTTAACCAATACAACATATTATATTGTTCATTGTAATTATCTTAAATCGATCAGTAAAACAGATGCATGACAAAGTAAAAGGTAGATAATCTATTTTATAGTTAGTTTTCTTGGATTATTACCAGCATATTAGCCTGATTGTACGGACTCGGTATTTGATACAAAGCTGATTATATTTATCCTTCTATTTTTTATTGCTTTTAAGTTTTATGGCAGTGGGACAATGGTGCATGTTCTCAATCATACTAAGATAAGGTAAAGACTTTAAATGACAATTCATTTACTCTGAGAGTCAAAACTGATGTGAAAAAGATAGAGAGCGGGAGACGCATTTCAAACTCAATGTTATTTGCGTCAATATTTCAAGCAAAAAAAAAAAGACATTGAACGATGAGGATTTATTTATTTTAGAATGGCAGAAAACCAGTAATAATAAATAGGCCAAACATAAAAATATTCCGAGCCGGTAAAATCAGTTAGGAATATGTAAATACGTTGGGAGAGGTCTACAAGGCACCGACGAGTGGTTACCATTCAGAAATATTTAAGGTTTCAAACATGCGTAAAATACATCATAGAAAACACATATAGACGTGAAGTACGACTCAGAGAAAACACTTTTGTCAACACATACTACACTCAATAAAATATGTTTGGTGTCAAAAGTAAAAGGAGCATGTCTTAGATAACTTTGAGATTATATAAATAATATAAATATTCATGGAGAGAAATAGTAACTGGTGTATTTGAGGTAAAAAAAACATTATTTGGCCTTTTTTATCGAAGCTGACAAAAAAAGAAGACAACAAATTATGTTCCAAATGAAAGTGGAACAACCGATCTAATATTCGAGGTCATTCCGTAATCTTCTTCTGGTAGAATATAATCATCATAACAACATATTTTACTTTCCTCGGTAAAATTATTGTTAAAGGTTTCGGCTCATCCATAACGAGTGTAAACAACAACAATCACTATTTTTCCTTTTACTATTGTTCTTTTTTTATCATTAAAAAAATGTCAACGGAGCTACGATCTCGTTCAGGCAAAGAACGACTAGAAAACAACGATAAGACGTTTAGAACTGATCGTCAAAATCGACCTGACGTTGACGCTGCAAAGTAAATGACTTTTTCTTTTCTTGATTTAATGCTCATACCATGTTTTTAGAACTGCAAGAGTATTACTAGGTGAATCTGATACATTTTCTTTTTCATTGACAACTGCTTTCCGGCTTTTTTTTATTGTGAATATATTCTCAGCCCTGTATCGCATACCAACCGATTATGATGAGATTTATAACTATTGGGAGCCTACACATTACCTATTAGAGGGTTATGGCAGAGAAACATGGGAATATTCGTTGGATTACAAGACGAAAAGCTGGGCATTCATTTTTGTGAATTCTTTAATAGGATTCATATCAAAACTATTTGTATCAACAAAAGTAAAGTGGCATGCAAGATGTATGAAAAGAGCAAATCGCTAAGCTTAATTATTATAGCTCCAAACGTTTTATCTCATGCGTATGGCTTTAGCCGCCATATGCTCTTTTGCAGAGGCAAGGTTTTATTGTACAATAACAGAGGAAATCAATCCTCATGTCGGTCGATATGTATTTTGTATACTTTTCTTTGGGGCAGGGATGTTTAATGCATCTACAGGTAAAATAAAACAATGAAAATATGTACCATGTGTATTAATTACTTACTAATGATATATTTGAAAACAAGCTTATTTATCTTACTCGTTTTCAATGTACTGTGTATTTATGGCATTTTCATATTCACTGAAGCCGCCATCCGAGGTGGATCGTGAGAGGACTTACAAGGTCGTGTTTTGGCTTGCACTTGGAAGTCTTGTCGGTTGGCCCATGACGGTATTGATTGGAATTCCTTTTGGTTTTGAAGAAGTGATGGTGTTTGGTAGAGATACAACAAAGGATAAAAACGGGAGAACAATTCGCTGTGCCAAGACTCGTAATTGGAGATTGAGACGTGCATTTAGATTAGTAGAGGCTACTCTTATTATAGCCTCTGGGATTACGGTAAGTGTATAAGGGAAATAACTAAATACACTAGTACATATAGTCTTTTTTTTTATAGTTCATCTTGGTCTTGATGGATCAAATGTTTTATCGTACCTATACAATTGTGACATGGAATTACATCAGATATCATATTTTAGAGCATGGAATCAATTACTATATTCCAAGCCTTGACAAGACTACGACATCTCTCAGTTTCCATTTATGGGATGGCTTTTTGAACTTTAATATTGTGTTTATTTTGGCATTGGTATCTGCTGGTTGTACGGTTAGTGTTTATGTTTCCATTTATAACAAAAACTTTAATTCTATATATATCTAACTATAAACATATACATATATTAGGTTGTTACTGCATTTGTAGATCGTAATCGTGTTCCTGGATCTACTAAATTAGACATGATTTGGCCTTACGTTCTTTTAGGATTAAAGTTGACGCCATTTTATTTGTGGTTCATCATATTCTCGCTCCAAAGCCATCGCCATAACGATGATTCGATCATCATGTATGTATCCTACCCAGCACTGGCACTCAACGCCGCAATTTGCATCTACTTGATCCGATCATTAGCAGGTCGTTTTGCAGGATTACTTGGAGCAAACCCAACCACTCGTGTATTCGTACTGCGATACACATCCTTGGCCATTTTAACAGTCTTTTCACTCCTGTCAGCCTCACGTATTCTTGGTATTCTCACTCGCTATCGCGCACCACTTGCTGTCTATGGCTCCATTTTTAGTGAAGAGCAATCACCAGATCAGATGGAAAACCTGAATTACATACAAGAAAGTTATCCGGATGATCTCTCACTCGGCACAAAAAGTGTATGTGTCACTGGTAGGGAATGGTATCATTTCCCTTCACAATTCTTTTTACCAAGTGATACAAGACTGCAGTTCATTAAATCAAAGCACAAGACAGACGTCAAGACATTACCAAATACTTTTACTGAAGACTTTTCAAGCGGTACATATGTGTTGGATGACAAGAAATACAAATACCGAAGACGCAAGTTTTTATTTGAGGGAGCTCGTGTTGCACCATTAGGTTTAAATCACATTGATGATCAGGAAGATCCCAGTATTTATATTAAAGAAAATCAATGTGATTATCTGATTGACACACACTTTCCATTGTCAGAAGAGAACGATGGCTATATCCGGAACACAAGAAACTGGAAAGTGCTCGAATGTTATCCTTATCTTGATTATGAAAACTCGCATGTATTGTTCAGGGAGTTTTGGATACCAGGATCTCCAGGGTTGGCATGGGGTGATTATTGCATGCTGAAGCGTAAAAAACTATGGGGTTAATAATAGCAACATTAGGGAGGGGGGCGGCAGCTTCTATTCATTATTATAAATACATGTTTTCTGAAATAGTAAATAAATAAACAAACAAATAATAAAACGATATGTTTGTATGTGTGTGTATTCATTGTATATCCATTTATAATTACCAGATAAAATGATTAATGAATTCTATACGTCCAATAATTGGTTCTTATTTTATAGCGGTGAGGGGGTGAAAGAAACTAAATGATGAAAAATGATGATATATTTTTAAATGATTTAGTATGCATCTTAATTGCATTGATAATATTGTCTCATCATTTGTAATTCATTATTTTTGATATTTTATTAATAAAAAAATAATATATAGAACAGCACTAAAACAATATATCGATAGAGAGAATAAACTAGCCTGATGAAGTTCTTGACACTTATTCAAACCTTTTTTTTTTCTTTAAAAAAAAGTGAGATAGTGATGTGAAATGATTAATCTGGGAAAAATAAAGACGGAGAAACCACTCAAAAAAACTCGCTCTCTTGTTTTTTTCCCTTTTTTCCATTTTCTCTTTTTTTCTTCTTTTTCTGATTTTTATTTGTAACAGACTTGGTTCAGTTCAAAAGGCTCTTAAAGTTAACAAGATCAAACGAACTCAATTGCAGTGCTTTTCCGAAATTCGAATCAAATGAAGTTCATTGGGGTTTTCTCATTAGTTGCGATTTCTTATGTCAAAGCATCCTTACTTGTCATTGTTAGTATATGTTTTGTCTTTTTCATGGAGGGAGAGCTGACTTTGTATTTTTTGATTTTGCATATAAAAAAAAACTTTTTCTTTGTAGGCAACAAATGAAACGTATACAGATCGCCTAGCATCATTCGGACCCCGAATTTCGGAGACTGGAAAGTTAGGCTACCTAGTCGAGCCTGCTGCAGATCCAACGGGCTGTCAGATAGTCGATGCACCTTGTCTGGATTGGGTTGCATTGGTAAGAAGAGGTGGATGCTCTTTTATAACAAAGGTGAGAAACATGCAACAAAGTGGGGCCATTGCCGTCGCCGTAGGTGATCCCGAGCATCAATCAGACTGGATTACAATGTATGCACCAGGCAAGTATATACTTGGTTTTGATTGTGGTGTGAATATAGTAATGACCCTTGCAAGTTAGGTGATACCTCTGACATTACTATACCGAGTGTCTTTTTGGCAAGAAATGAGTATCGGTCCTTACTATATTTATCAAAAATAGTTGATACACCCATGATGATCCTTTTACAAATGGAAGATTTTATAACATGGTAAGTATAAATATATCCTTTTTGTTGATATGGTGATGCATATGTTTACAATCTTATTTTGTTTTATTTATCCCTGTTTTTTTTCCCTTTCTATTGTCTATTAATATTATCCTATTCCCCTCCTTCTTTTTGGTTTTTCTTCTTTTTCGATAATTCTAAATGTCAAAACAATCATTTCTTTATATTTAGGCCACTCTTAGATATGTTGATGATAATCTTTGTATCACCAAGCATGATGATGATTTTTGTATATATTTCATGGCAACTGCGACAAAAGCATCGAAAGCAGCAAGAAGTTGCTTCGTTAGACGTAGTTACTAGACTCTGTAAAAGACAATATAATATAGAAAAGCGAAAAGAAAATGAAGCTGAGGAGTGTGCCATCTGTTTAGAAGATTATTTATTTAATGATGAATTACGTGTGTTACCTTGTAACCACGACTTTCATGCCGCTTGTGTTGATGCTTGGTTAACCACACAGAGAAAATTTGTAAGTGATTCTTTAAGACATCTTATTCAACATAAAATACTAATATGATATGCTTTTATATATAAAAGTGTCCTATTTGTAAAAGAGATATTACCCTTACAAAGAACCAATCAAATAACACTGATTCCTACGCTTAAAAAATAATATAATTATATAACCGTGTTTTGTACATTTTACCTATCATAATTGAAATAAATGAATAAATAAATCAATAAAATAAAAACTTTCTCTCTTCTTCTTTATGCCAAAAATAGCTTTTTATTGTACTTGAAATAACATGTTGAATTTCCAGAATAAACAGACTTTCAATGAAAAAGAAGGGGTCAATTTGTTTTTTTATCCCTTGAAAATAGCCTCTCTTTTTAATAGGAGGTGTACGACACAACCTTGGCTTTTTTTTTGTCTCTCTCTCTATTACAATTAAATGGCGAATGGTACAATGAATAAATAATAAGATATAAACTCGTTCTTTTCCTCTTATTTTTTTATTTTATTTTATTTTTATTTCTCTTTTTCTTCTTAACCCCACCTTACACTCGTTTACAAATAATCTTTACAATACTAAAAAAAATGACTCTATTTGCTGATCGCGGACGTCCTAGTATCTTCAGTTATGTGTCTAAACTTAAAAAAGCCCAACGCGAGTTTTGGAAACAGAACCCCCAGCAGTATCAACCACAGGAGAGATATCAGCAACGTCAATTTAATCCTAGCTTTCGCAGTAATGACCGCATGTTCACACCACCAACGACATCCGAGGATTATATGGAACATTTCACTGACAATCACGAAGACCAGTATTCCAGCCACATTTCTCACCCCACCATGCAATATTTCATACAGGAACTTGGTAACTTTATGCCGCGTGTTAAGAACTCTGGTGAATTGGACTCAGATGCTATCAATTTTGATGACTTGGACCCGGTTGATAACAATTTGGATGACTTAGACTCGCCTGATAACAATTTTGATTACTTGAACTCGCATGATATCAACTTTGATGACATAGAATCGCTTGATATCGAGTTCGATGACTTGGATTCACAGGATTTGTACTCTGATGATGATGAGGAAGAGGAGGAGGATTCTGTTGACCTGACTAATATCCTGCCTTATCTGTCTGCCTGGTCAAAGCTCAACGGTTGGGAGTCGTCTACATGCTACCGGACAGCTATATCTGTCAGTCTCTCACCTCTTTTTTTGGCCACTGCTAATGTGGCTCGACAAAGACGTCAACACACTCGTTTTTAAAAAAAAAATACTACCTTTATTATATATGTTTTCGTATTCATTACCCTTTATATACATCTAATCAATCCGATATTTTATATATATATATATATATTTCATTGTTTATGCATCTCTCTATGGTTTATCCTCAATTATTTTATCCTATTATAATAAAATATATAATATCATTCATTCCTTTATTATTATTATTTTTTGGGTCTCCTTTTTTTCTCCGTTCCTTGTGTTTACTATTAAACTTTATATCGATGATTTTATGAGTTTGGTTACTCATCTCATACAATAAGGAGAAAAGAGAACGGTACAAAATAGGAAAGTGCCGAGTTTATCGTGCTTATATTCTGTAGATTGATATAATACATTGTCGAAATTATAAAATATACATTTTCGTTTTGAAATACCTACTAGTAACGCCATTTTGGTCGATATATATAACCCATGAAATTAGAATTAATGAAGTAAAAACAAATAGATAAAGATGGTTGGAGGTATAAAATAAAACCTGAGGTTTTCTTGTTAATAATCAAGTAGAAAACTTTGTCTTTATATTGGAAATACGTTCTATCCGGGATACAAAGTCATGGAAAGATCTCTTTTAACGAACAACAAAAACATGATATATCGACTTTCTTTATTTAATGTTTTTTATTATTATTCATTTACTTTCTCGTTTTCCTTTTTGTAAGACAATGCCTGCTTTCTACTTTCTAACAGCATTGATTTGTTTAGACTGGGTTTTTTAAAATGTTCAACATATTTCATCATTTGACTTTTTGAATTAAACTTTGTATTCATCGAGAAAGGGGAAAGAAGACTCTGCGTATCACAGATAACAAAACAGTAAATTTTAACCCATATAAAGCTATTAGTTGTATTTGACTATTTATAAAACACATGCAAGCAAACAAACAAAAAGCTCTTTTTTCTTTCACAATGATTTTTTATAAAATAATAAAATGAATGGTTACCATCAATATTAATAATAGATAAACGTGTTGATCTCTTGTTTTGTTTTTATTTATTTTATTTAAAAATATAAAAATATAAAAAATTATATTAAAGTAAACATGTGGTACTAAACATAAACATTACTCCTTAAAAAAAATATAAATAGTGTCATTGAGGGCATAAACATAAGAAACATAACTCATATACACATATTACAACTGTTCATGTCGTTGATCTTCAATCCCAGTTTTATCCTTTACTCTTTTAATCTCCAGGTCCTCTTCCTCAGCCCTGAGAAGTTCCTTGTACTTTTCCGTCTTTGCAAATTTGGGCACGGAATCTTCTGCCATAATACGACATACGTGCTCACTCACCCGACCGAGCATTTTGATCAGCTTCATCAGGCACTTTTCAACCGTGATGTCTTTGCTCAGGGACACGATCATTTTTTTACTGACGACCTGAGATGGTAGCAGTAACTGATTTGGTGGTTTCGCCGATCTGGATACGCCTGCAGATGCAGGTACAAGGAAATAAACAAGATCAGATGGTGGCTTGCTTGATATCGTGAAAACGGTATTTACGTACTGGATAACATCTTGCAGCAATGTATGATCAATATTCACATCTGCTGTTGCTTTGGGACCAATATACGTCTCATAAATACAGTAGCACTCGGAGAGTAACTCCATCTGGGTCCTGGTGTTATTTCGAAGGTGCTTCAACAGATGGTTATGGTCAACCCAAAAATTGATATTTTCAGCACAGTAACTTGCTCTGAGAAAGTCACGAAAGTACATTCGCAATAAAGGCGTTTCGAGGATATGAAAGAGCCGTGCCCATTGTGATACATCTTTTTTTAGAGGCTGAGGACAGGTTGTTGAGTTTGTACTACTTCGGGACATACTTGAATCTGTCAAGCTCATACTGGGAGGTCGCGTGCTTGAGCTCTGTTCCATCGCTAATATGTCCTCGCATGTCATATCGATCGAGCTTGTAGTGGATGCGGCATCACTTCTGTCTTCTTCAGGGATACTCTTTCCACGTTCAACTGGTAGAGTTGTAGTTTGTGATTTTTTATTACTACCATTGCTATTGATAGATATCCCGCTTTGTTCAATCGACGAATCATCTGTTGCTTTCCACCCCACAACAAGACATCCCCTGTTGGTAACATGATAGATGGCGTTTCGAGTTGTTTTAAAAGAAACATCGTTTTCTTTTCTATTTAAGGATTTGTTTGATTTGTCTAGAACTTGTGCAAGCCATCCACAAAGTACAAACTCGGCTGCGACAGACTCGCCTTCTTCTCGACAAGAAACAGAGAGATAGTCACAGATCCAGTCAACGCAGTGGGATCCAACATAACTATGTTCGTATTGTACTAGGTGTCTTTTTTCAACTCCACCAATATCGTCGAGCATCAGCGTATCGGCTTCAAGACTTTCTGTCATGGCCTTAAAGGCAGCGGTCATATTTGCCCGACAGAACATGAGCTGGTCATCATTCGAGAGTCGATCAAGCCAAATAAGACGACACGAGGTGGTATTGACAATGGAAGATGAAAGTGCATCCAGCAATGATTGACTCAATTTGACCTGTGTTTCCTGTGAGAAATCCATAAGCACATATTTTCCTTTGGGTGTGGGTCTCCACAGACCCTTATCGCGCACTGTGTCACTATTTGGATCACCGACATTTTTGATTAATCGTGCATCCAAAAAAAACTGAAGAAGTCTTTTAGCGGTGCTATAGTCCATACTAAACGTTGTTGTGGTGCGGGTGGAAATCTGTCGGCCGTTTGCATCGGTGGAATGGTCAATATGGATAAACTGGAAACTCTTTTTGAAATTGGTGGCTTCGTCTGTGGTAAAAGTGTATGGGTATGTGCGAAATAGTATCCGGTGATCGGTCAAGTTGATTTGCATGATGACAGCTGCAAACATGTCATACAGATCCTATCTTTTTACGTTAGTTTTATTTTTTATTTTTATCCTTTATTTGTCTTTTTTGCAACCTACCTTTGTAAAAGGTCGTCCGTTTTTTGTGAGACGCATCATTGAAGTATAAGTTGAATGGCTAGGATCGCTATTCGGCATTGTTATTGCTTTTAAGGTAATTGAAAGAAAAAAAAAGAGAGAGAGAGAGAAAAGAAAAAGAAACGGTTGCATATTTGTAACAGGATATTTACATATTTTTATTCTTTTGCTCTAGCCAACTTTATGGCACGTATGTTTTTCCCATTAAATTATCAGCTCACCTTCCCAATAAAGAAATATTGTCATACAATGTCAATGCAAAGGTGTTACCAATCTCATTGAAGCCTGTTCTTTTTATTAATGAAAAATGATTGTTTTTTTTTTACAGTAATCAAATTCGTAAGTTTTAATTGACGGATGTGTCCAAATATAACTCCAATAAATAGATACACACGTGGAGACCATGCTGAACAGTTTTGTGCATGTAAGATAAATAAAGTACTTTCAATTTTTATAATTAAATATGAATCTGCTCTTATAAAATCACCGTGCCTTGAGAAGAGATAAAAGACTTGACTTATATTTCAGAGATGCGAGTGCTTATCATTGATTAATAGAGCATACAGCATAGCAGCAACCTGGAACTATTTCCAATAACTGGTCTATTTTGAGGATAAAGGATATCACAAAAATAAAATATGAATTCCGAAAATAGGGTACGCGAGGCGATGGATAAATAAAAGCGCACTTTCTTTTCTACTATTGCTTTCAATGTCGATCTATAAAGATGACAGGTGATTGTTTGTATGTTTTTTTTTCTCGAGTGTAATAAAAATATCGAGACGCCTATAATAGATTTGAAATATTTATTTGACTATTCGTTTGTAAGGTTAACAGTATACTTATTTAGCAAGTATAACTTTAGCTGTTCTTTTGTGACATTGACTGTCTAACTACTAACTCAAGTATATCACACCTAATCGCTTGTATGTATTCACATAAGACTGTGCCTCATTGTATTCTACTTATTTTGAAATAATACATTTCTCTTGAGGCTGATCCAAATTTACAGCGATATCCTTTGACTTGCACGATTACAATGCAGTTATTGGGCTCAACGTACATCTCATTGGCTGATTTTAAAGTGGGGCATTTTTTTTTTCTCAGCGTATTTTTTTTGTTGAAGTTGGCATTTTATGCACCTATTGTCACTGACCGTTCTATCTTCTTCTTCATTATCCGAGTCACCATCCATCTTTATAGTCTTGTAGTTTGTATGATCTCCAGTAATTTCAGTTTCAAGTACACTTTTGGACACCGTTTCTAATAGCCTGCTGAAAAACATTTTCGGTCACCAATAGCCTGGGCTCTTACAATGAAGACTGGTCTGATCCGATCCATGTTCGTTCACTTGTAAGAAAGGGTTTAATTTAAGGCACTATTGACATATGATGGGTGTTTACACGCGATACTATTTACAGTTATTTTGATTGTTAACAATGGAACCGGACATCGTAAGTCAAGTCTAATAATTCCAATATCTTGATCATTTTTTTGATTTATGCTGCTAATACACCCGACAGAGCACCAACCAATTTTTCTTCTTGGTTTATACTGATAATACTATTTGACACCTTGCTTGAATGGTTTCTTCACTCTCTCTTGTGTAATTGTAATCTTGACTTGATGAAATGCAGGCTTCTTTTAATTATGGAGGAAGAATCAAAGGGTCTATCAATAGCATCAAGTGGTGGGGAGGATCTATTCGATAGCACTATTATATTAAAAACAAGTCAGTAAAATATGCCAAATGACAATTCATCCTTTTATAACTTACCTTTTCTAGAGTTAACACTCAACCATTTAATTCTTCGTTTAAAGAGACCATAAGATATTTAATCTTCATCTTTTGCTTTTGTATGTTCATGTTTCTTTCACTAAAGAAGATAACTGTTTATTTTTTGATTTATAATGAAGGTCATACCACTTTTTATTTATTTTTTTCTTGCTCTCCTCTTAATAAAGATAGAATGAACATAACTCCTATTAAGTAGATGCTCTCAACTCATGTAAAAGTGTTTATTTTAATTATAGTTAGGATAAGCCATCATTTTCATTGTTTGATTTATGTGACCACTCCTCCCTAAAAAAGATAAATGTTTAAAAAACGATATGTTTTTAATTTTTTATCTTGTTTCTTTTTCTTTCTTTTATCTTCTATTATTATTTATCAACTTAATATAAAATACAAGCCAAGCTTCTTTAACCACATGAGGATGCCACCACTTACCTAGATTCACTGTAAGGATAATAAAGTGTGATCTAAAGTAATAGACAGTTAACAATCAATATCATCATCATCATCTCTAGTAAAAAAAGTTGTCAATGTAAAATAGTCCACCTTGTGATGTATCAAAAGCCTATAGAAAGATTGTGAGTGGTAATAATAAGCCTGGGTAAGTTTCAAAATACCATATAGCATACAAAATACAAAAAAAAAGACACAACTATTAATGTAATAATGTTTTAGAAAAATGTGGATCGGTTACTTGTTTCTGGTTTCCAAAGGTGCTTTTAAAAATTTAAAGCAGCCATGCTGCCCTTTAAGAATGAAAGGACAGCTAAATCGACACCGTTTCTAAAGTTTGTGTTATTAATTCCAGGTTCAACTGTACACTAATCTCATTTATCCTTTCTCTTTTCTTATTAGTTGCTTTAAAAAAAATGCTTTTCACTTTATTTTTCTATCTTACTTTTGCCATTGGTCTTTGGACCATTGGTATGTATATTATTGACATGGTAACTACTTTTATCATATAATCACCCTTTTATACTCAACTAATACAATGTTTATATAGTGGTCAAAGTTGATCGAAAGCGACCAGAGAAGCAGCTCGCCTTCTTTAGAGGTAGTTATCTTAATTTGTAAAATAGAAAATGAAAGTCTTTAACGCATACTCATATTTAGGCCGACCAAAGAGTTAGAGAGTGGATGAGTGAGGTCGAGAGATGGAGAGGCCGAGAAGTAGTAAATATTATTTTATAAATTCTAATCCATTTAGAAAAATACAAGTTTTAACACATATTCATATTTAGGTCCACTCAAGTGAATGGAGTGAAAGCTTGATGAGTAGTGGATACGAGGTAAATACTGCTTTATAATATATTCCAATCAAATTACAAAAGTACATATTTTAACATGTATTAATATTTAGAGTCACTTTTCAAGTGGTGGTGACTCTAGTTATAATTCGGATTCGGTAACTATCACTACAGTTTTTATTAAATCCAATCAAAAATACTAACCTAAATCTACATCTAGTCTGGCTACGATGGTAGCGACGAATTCAATAGCGACACTAGTGAGGACGAGCGAGAAGTAAGCATCATTATAATTGTTATTACGTATAATCAAGACATATCTTTTTACTCATTTAAAAAAATGCATTCGTTTAGATTGAGGACGAGGAAGGCGTACGTATCATTACTATTAGTAAAGACAATTATAACATAAAACTAATCATCATTTTATTATTTAGAATGTCTTCATTATGAGACGCCTTGTTGTGGAGCGTA
>VCJI01001893.1:0-25479 GCA_024139395.1 Backusella morwellensis
AAAAAAAAAAAAAAAAAAAAAAAATAAAAAGAAAAAAAAAAAAAAAAAAAAAAAAAAAAAAAAAGACAGGAAATCATTCAAGAGGAGGTAAAAGTGATACATGTGTAAAGAAAAGTGTTTGTTTTTGTGATATGAATAATAAGCTATTATTATCATCTTAACCTCTCACTTAAAGTTGATCTTTTATACTCGAATAAGCATGCATCATAAGAGTAAAATATGATGTTGGTCTTTGTCTAATATTTTTCTGGAAAAAAAAAAGTAAAACCGTGGAATATAAAAGGAGAAAGTCAGGAGGGAGAATTTTGTATTCCATCTTTGGACTAGAAGAGCAAAAATATATTCAATATGAGATGAGATCAATTTCCGATATGATTTCATGACAGTACCCAACAAAGTAAAACTATTTTTTCCTATTAAAAAAATACCCACGTGATGGACTAAATCACACAAAAAGCAGAACATCGGCAGTTAAAGCCATAGATGTAATCTCTTTCTTTCTTTCTTATTATTTTTTGTAGAGGAAGATCTCTTAATTTGTATTCTTACCATCAAACATTATGACCAGCAGTTCTGCACTTGCTGCAAGAGTGGCAGACTACTTCTTTGTGGCAGGACTTCATGATAATCATGTCATGCCAGCGTACGAAGCTGCCAAGAAGAATCAAAAGACAAGTGACGACGATAATGAGTATTATGAGCAACAAGCAAAGGCAGTTGCCACCAATGGGGCAAGTAATTCTACTGTTACGCTATCAGAGTCACCTCCAGCCATGTCAATTGAAGAAATAAGACGTCGTCGAGGCTACAGCGTATCTGCCCTTTCCAGCAACAATAAGCGCTACTCAAAAACAAAATTTCCTGATATTCCAGAAAATACAGCGTCTTTACTGGGCGTATTGGATCACGTACAATATGTCATTGATAATTTTGACAAAGAGCGAGACACTGCAAGAGATAGTGTCATTGCAGTTCACGACCCTGCGCAAGTAACTCGACATGACAGTGACAAGACAATTACATTGCCATTGAAATCGTCTCATTCCGAAAACACATCACGAAAATCTTCTTTTGACTCTACCTCAAGAAGGTGGAGAAGACCCTCTGATCCTAAATTAGGTAACCTCCAAGTTCATATATTAAAAAAAAGAAAAACAAAGAAAACTTATTTTATTTGAAGCGAAAAACAAGCGTTTTTCAATGACAGCCACCTCGAACAGAAGCTCATCAGAGAGTGTAGTGGAACCGGAAGTTATTCCAAGCATATTTGATGTAAAATATACACCAACCATCTTGACTCGTTATCCACGAAAAGATTATTCTCCAGAAGAGCCTTTTCCTGCTTATGCAGCGATGGTGAGACAAAAAGATGAAATGCAAAACAAACAAATTAATTTTTCAATCTTTAGTTTTGCTTTCCCAGAGATATCTCACTTTATCATGGTGATGCTCCACCGCCAGAACGATACCATTCATTTGTATGTGACTCATAAAAACAATGTAATAGCATTGTACTGTATTAATATATACATTTAAAAATAGACAATGACGGATGAGAGTGGATCAGCAGTTTATGGAAGCTGTATTGTGTTTTATGAAAAACTACCCGAAAAATTAAAGGATCCTGTAAATAAAAGTATATCAGAATGGAAAAAATCAAACATGGTAAAATGTTTAATCTTATACATAATGGATAAAATGTTAAAAAAAGAAAGTAGAGCGTTAGCACGGTCGAATATGCTGAACACTTGCTGGAAAAGATTCAATTTGAGGAGATGCGATTAGAACAGGTCAAAAAAGAATATACAGACAGCTTCGATGGTCTCTCAAATATATTAGCACAGCAACATAAAAAGGAAACAGATGACATTATTAGAACCTGTCAAGAGAACTTGGCTTTGTATAGAGAACTATTAGAGCCTGTTAAAATGGGAGTATGTCGGGCAGATAATATTTGGGTGCCAAAAAGCATTGGATTGTTGGGAAGAATGCCATGGATAAGTCTCTATGGTGATTGGTTACGTATATTATTAGACAGTGTTGTAGGAGTTGGAGGTCATCGTAATGAAAAACCAGCAATTAGTATCAAAAGGTTTAAATATTTAATATATATTTGTAAAAAGGATGTCTGACATTGTATTGACTTTATATATAAAATAGTGCAGTGATTAATTTCATTGAAGAAGTGCCTCTCCCCCCTCCTGGAAGATTTGAAATAGGGTTGACCATTAATCAGAGACCGCTCTATTTTTCGAGACCACCTATCAACCAAGTGCCATATCTTAAAAACGTAAGCATATAGGTTTGCAAAAAAAAAAAAGAGAAGAAAAAAATTTATGCCCTAACTACGAACAGTTGTGTGTATAATTATATTCTGATTTCTTTTAAATTTAGTTTTCATTGTTTCCACTTTTTCGGGCGTTATCACCTCATTTGATACTTGCTGTATTGGAAGTAAGTCATACCTTTTCCCTCCTATTTTTTTTTAAATCCTGGTCCCTTACTCCTTTTTTAAACAGACTTTACTTGCTGAGGGAAAGGTTATATTTTTGTCTCGATACACCGGTATGCTCTCACTTGCCTGCGAATCATTCCGTTATTTATTATTTCCACTTTATTGGCAGTTTGTCTTTATTCCCGTTTTGCCGGAAAGACTTCTTACCTGCTTACAGGCCCCAGTTCCTTACATGATTGGATTTTCAGGCACTTTGACTGATTTAAATGAGCATGTTCCAGATGATGTGGGTTTTACATATCTATGATTTAATATGAAGTGCAATTAAACTTTATTTTTTTAAGGCTTGCATTGTCAATTTAGACAGCAATACGATGCATCAAAGACCGAAATCAATGCTCATACCCGACCGACAGCGAAGGAAACTCCACATTGCCCTTGAACAATATGCCCCTCTCCACACACGCTCAAAAGTTCCATATGGAGTGCCACTATCAGTTCAAGTCACTTATCCCAAAGGAAGGCTCATGTTAAATTGCGGTAGGTCGAAAACAACAGATGTATTTATTAGTCCAGCCCAGCAAGAGCAACCACGAAACTCGGATGCTTCTGATACACTTTCTCTCTGGTCACATTCCACATCCCTCATTTCAAGACCAGGCTTTTGGTCAAGCAATGCAAGTACACGCAGTTCAAATGATTCAACCGCTTCCCTTCCAGCTCAAAATGAAGCTAGTGCATCTACACCCACCTTACCCCAGTTCCCTGGCTCTGCTATGCTCTCCACTAGTGCAGGAAACTATTCGCCGTCATCAAAATCACCGCCAATGACTCCGCTCTATAAAGCATCCAGTTTGCAGTCTATGTCTGCATTATCATTATCCCGCTCTTCTCCTCAACAGAGATCATCTTTACCTCCGCCGGCTACTGCCAGTCCAACATTGGATGGATATAAAGCTAATCGTATATCAGAACCCCCTCCAAAAAATATAATGAGTACGAATGAAGATGAGCGGCATCATAACGTGAGTTTTAGTTCACTTTGGATAGAATATGTCTGGTTTTGACTTTCTTTTTTTGTTACATGTTTAGAACTCAATGGTAAATCTCTCTGCATTTATGATTAAACCAAGAGCAGTGTTTCAGGTAACTTGTATAAATATCATAGAGTTGAAGAAAAAAGAGTAACAAATATTGTACATTACATATAGCACAACCAAGACCATATCAGTCAATCAAACCATGACTCTTCACCCAGTATTTCTATCTCTTCTCCGCACCCTACCAATGCATTTGATTCAGGGTATCACAATGAAGTACCTCGTCGTGTGAAACATATTGAAGGACACTTTATGGCAGAACTATTCACATCTGAACTTGCACGGTTCCAAGGATACAGATGTGTTTGTGGTAAACAAGTTGCCCAAGACGAAGAAGATATCTACAGAAAGCCAAGGATGTTTATGTGTTGCCAAGGTAAAATCGATATTTACATACAATTCCTTCCACAAACTCATATACATTTTAGAATGTCACCTCGTCACGCATGATACATGTACATCCCAAATTTTGCATCCATGTTTACCTGCATGTTTTGATGAACAAAAAGTGCAAGATTCATTTATTCGCATGTTTGCATCTTTACTTTATAATTATAGAACTGGTTTCGTAGATAATCTAGAAGAGTGTTCATTAAAAGCAGGTGTTTCTCGCCTATATTTTTCAAAAGAAAAATTCTTGAAGCATTCTGATAAAGATACTAGGGTAAACAAGGAAAAAGGAAAGCGTTTTATATATTCAGGACTCATGGTTTTATTGTTAGACTTTTTTGTCAAATTTGGCAAATTCTCAGATGTTTACACAATTCATTACAGATAGACTTACAAAATCCATTCAGGAGCCAGAGATTCTTTTATTTGATGAGTACATTAAATTAAAATTGAATAGATCAAAACTTAAGTTTGTGAAAGAAGAAACGCCCTTCTTGAATGTAAGTTTTTGTGATGATGAATGGAAAAAATAACATATCAATTTAAAAAAAAATGTTGTTTTTTAGGATGATTCATTTAGGGTAACCCAGATTATCTGGTCTACGCCTCCAGCGGAGACAACGCCTACTGAAGAATGCAAGTATATGCCTATTTTGTTTTTAGAATCGTATTTTAACGCTCATCGTATAGATAACCGCTTTCCAGTGAATTTGGATTTTCAGTGCAAATAAGATGAAAACAATCGATGATCTCTTGTAAACATCATTTCTTAAAAGCGAGTTTATCTTTTTCTTTCTTTTTCCTTTAATATTCGTTATTTTTACTTTCAATAATAATAGGCTACTATTTTAATAGCACTTTGTAATAACCTATATATACTCTAACTTTAAGTCGAAGCTAAAATACGATTTAATTCCAAGATTAGTAAAGGATAATGCTGGTTTATGTTAATTTATTCGCATAACTTATATTTATATATAAAAGTAATGAGAATAGGGTGATAAGCTTGATATTCTATACATATATCAAATTATTGACTCGTAGATACAAAACGAATACCACAATAGCGGTTAAAAAAGGCGCGCCCTAAAATGAGGAAGACTTAGTATGCTACCTCTAGAAGAACATTTCTGATATTCGTTATATCCTAAAAAAAAATGTTTTCTTCCCGTATCATACTTTATTTTGTTCAGATTTGCTTTGTTTAAATTCCAAGAAAATATGTGCGCAACCCTTTTCCAAATGGGGTAGACCCTCATTTCTATACCAAATTCTCGGGAAAGGAAGACTGTCAAGAAATCGGGCTACACGAGCGAAAAGGAGGTCCATGTCACTGATGATTAATATTACCCAAATTGTGATACATACACCTAATTGTATTTTCATTCCATATTTTCTTTCTGTTTTTCAAATGAAACAAGAATTATGCTCGTAAAAGTAAAATAAATTAATTTGAACATAGAGTCTTTGCATGGTGACAATATAACATTTTATTTATCTGCTGTTCGTAAGGATAAACTAATAGGATGGTCAGATAGTAGATTTTATATATAAAAAAACACCCTATTTGGACAAAAGTCTACGGGTTTCTCATTTTGCCTCGATCATTGTTAACATGACGATCAATTTTTTTATTTCTCTTCCTCTTGTCACCATGTTACTTTTTATTACCTTGTTTTTAAAAATTAAATCCAAATGATATCAGAACCTGTTTATATAAAATTAAAGTAGAAGCAAAATAGTTCAATGGTGGATGAATGAAACGGATAATTAAGCAGGCTAAATATGATTTTGCATATTTCTTAACACACAGATCAGTTGCCTAGAAATTTTACGGAATATGCAAAACACATATAGCTAACTCTATGGAATCATTTGATGACGGAATCAATGTTAGGCTGGAAGGGAGGATCATGCAGTGGAATCCAATTTTCATAAAGGAGGCGTAAAAAGGGACGTGTAATTCACTAACTATTGGTTAACTTGAGTTCTTACCTCCTTCACTTTCTCTCACCTTCTCTCTCTTTTTTATTCAGTAACAGATCAATAGAAGTGAATAGGATGCACTCTCTTTTTTTCATAAATGTCTCATTTTAATATTATTCTGATTCTTTTGGAATGGCTATATCAACTATCAACTAGATATTATATAGTGAATGTCTATTCTATCACACATATACAGCTATCAATATTACTTATATTTATGTGTTAGATATATATGGTTACCTTTAATATAATTAATAAAATGCTAAATAAGCCGAGACATAAGTACAATTAAGAACAGGATAACGCCACTTTCCAAGGGCGGGTAAACTGAATTTTTTCTTTTTTGATTAGGGGAGTAGCCACCCAATCGCTATTGAACGGAATATTTAGAATAGAGCTGATGTTAACCTCCCTCTTGCCTTACACATTGCTCTCCTCATAATCATAGACAGGGATACACAAGCATAGCACTACCATAATCCTAACACTCTTTTTTTTTTGCCATCCCTTTAAAATTAGAAAAAAAAAAGAACCTTTTTGGGTCCATTGTTTTATATTTCTGCTGTTGTGACACATTCTTTCTTCTTCTTTTCTTCTCTTTAATATAAATATAAAAGCCATCAAGTTTATTATTCCTATTAATTATCCGCATTTTATGATTTTGAAGACCATCTATCGTTTTAGGTAATGTAATCTTAAATTAATATACTTTGCAAGTTAAACTTAAATTTCAGTTTAATCACAATAGAGTTTTAATCGAAGATAATGAACGTCCGTTCGATTTTTATTTGCATATTTTTGTGCAACACAACGAACCTCCTCAGTACCAGGATCTTGTCGAGAGAATAAAACATCATTCAAAGGTATTTTAATGTTCTATACTCATTATAATCGCTTGTATGCTAATATTCATTTAGAATCTCATTAATATTGAAGATTACGTAATAACAATTCAGAAAGACCTTTGTTCGTATGAAGTTAGAGATGATAAAGACTTTCAACAGGTTTTGAAGTCCTTTAATGATGAAGCAATACTTGAGGTTAAACTTTTCCGAAAAACAAAGAGTAAGCTAATAGCAATAATTACAGTAGTTTGTGCAATATACTGATTATTTCTTATTATTATAGAGCAACATAGCAACAACAACAATGATTCAGTACCAGTTCTAAAGCCATTTTTTTCTCGACCAACCATTGATACCACCTTCCGAAGAGACTCAGGGATTTTTCTTCCTGATGGACCCAATGACAGACAAAAATCAAGCTGCTCTCTAAGTAACCCGCTCAAACTGCCTGCAATATCACCGCTTTTATTCAATGACAACCGATTAATTTCACCACATGACAAAGATCTACCCTTAACGCCATTGTCCCCCATTCATCCAATGCCCGTCTCACCATCCACATTTATCAAACTGCCAGCCCTCTCTTCCGTCGTTCCGCCTCCTATTCATCCCGTAGTAAGATCCTACTTTGATAAACCAGCAAACAAGGGTATAAAGAGAGCTCGTGGTAGCCAACCCCAGTTCATATGTGAATATGTCGTCGATCCCTCAACGGAAAAAATATGCTGTCAAACTTTTCAGCGTTCATATGATTTATCAAGACATCAAAATATCCACTTGAAAAATCGTCCGTTTTGCCAATGTCATCAGTGTGGAAAAAAATTCACTCGCTTAGATGCACTGAGGCGTCATGAACGAATTCAAAACCATAGTAGTAAACATGACAAGCAAAAAATGTATCAGTCTCAGCCGGTCTAATAATGACTGATACATAATTTGAATTGTCTTTTTTATTTTCATAATGAATCATACCCTCATTCTTTTTTTTAATACTATGTATCTTCTTCCCCCTTTTTTTTTCCTCGAGTGATAAAGTACAACTAATAAAACACGTATCCCTCCTATCGGCATATGTATCCCTGATTCCTCTTGCCTGTCTTTCTTTCTCTATAAATTGTGTTTTCGACTTGTATGTGTCTGGATTACTCCATATCTAGACTCTATTTTAGTTTTTTAAATATATATAACCGTAGCGTTATATTTAATACAGCAGAGAGTGTGCTTTAACTTTTGAATAATAGTGATATTCAGTAAGAAAATAACATATTTCTATATGTATATATAAATGTATATAGAATATTTAAAACGAATATACCATTATATGAATACACTATATTCAGATAGAACATGTCAAAAAACCCCTCCAAGCTTTTAACAACACTGTAAATATAGTATGCATCATCAAAAAATCATTTTTAATTGTATAGGACCCAAACAGATAATACCAAATGTGTGCCACTCCATATGATGAATATAAGATCTATCTCTCGTTTGTAGTTTGCTGATGATATAAATATAGCATTTTTACAAGGTATATATATTTTCTATAAAGTCTATTCTGTTACTCCAACACATGTGAGCTTTTTGGATATATCTTTATAACCTTTAACATCATAAACTTTATTCAAGCCATTATAAGTACTTATTATGCATCATTTTGATGTGCCCATCATCTAATAACTTGAAGATTAAAGACCAATGGGCTCTAATATTTAAAAGAAGTTATAGTGTTATTGTTTTAGTTCAAAAAGAGAGATCACCGTAGATATAATACGAGAAATATATACATATACTATTTCTTTCTTTCCAATATATAATTATAAACGTATATTTGATCTAATCATTACATCAATGTTATTTTTCCAGAAAAAAAAAAGAGGTACCTTTTTTGTAAAACATCAATTTTATTAGAAAATTTTAAGAAAATCAATCAATGTTATTATGTAATGAGCATTGACACCACGTTTTTTTGCATCTGAAATTCAAGAGGAAGAAGAGATCCGATCCATATCAAATCGGTATTTTAAACGCTGTGCTTGTCCTACGTTATTTTCAATGATAATACGTGTTCAAGCATAATTTGCTTTTTAAAAAGATCTCTCTTTGATGTTACAAAAAAAGTTTATTTATTTGGTAAAAGAAAATGCAAATAAAGTACAAATGAGATGTATATTTATAATTGTTTTGTGATTTAATCCTTCTTATTTGGTATAGTCAAGCATTTAATACCCAAGAAAGAGCAGAAGCTATTAATAACTACGATTGCCCATCGCATATAAGCAACAAATGCAAAGACAAAGTATGCTAAAATAAAGTGGTATTCCGATTCTGGCGTAAGGATAGCGGGTCTAATAAATCATTTTTTTAGCATCTAATCTAAGTATTTTAAAGAAAAAGTAATCTAAAAAAAAAACTTACACTGAGGTGAACACTCTGGGTAAATTTGTGAGGGCTGCTCCAACAATAAGTGGTATCAACAAGACTGTAAATTTGGGAAAGGCAGACTTTGTCAAATGAGCCAAGATGACCTTTGTAGCCATTCTTCCAAATACAATACCCGTGGTAATAGCAAACAAAATATAATGTTCATGACTCAAGATACTCGAGTAAGGTGAAGTGACCCAAAGACATAAACATATAATATAAGTGGCAATTGGCATATTTTGGACAAGCATGGTTCGAACAAAGGGCTTGTTGTTTTTCTTACAGGCCTTGTACATTGCATAAAAACTAAATTCATAAGTATTAGTTAATAAATAATAATAAGGTTATCATTGATTTCTTACCACACGGGAGCATGTGTGAATAGAAACAATAAGCCAATCCACCAGATGACTGCATGTGAGATTGGCATCTCTTTCAGTACCGAGGGTAACCATGAGACCTCAACTATATCCTGAACGGGGAGTCTCCAGATTCCCGGGCCTAAAAAAAAACAAAAAAAAAGTTCATAAAAACGCGGGGAGAGTAGAAAAAGTAGATTTGTAATACGTTACCATAGATGCCAGAAAGAATAAAAATGATACATGATAAAATAACACCTTCGGTAGGAGCGTTTACATAACCGAGATACAATACCCCGGTATGGTATTCCTCTGCTGTAGATAAATAAAACCCGAGCATCGCGATACCATACAACATAACACTTGCCCTTGAATGACCCAACCCAACACCTGTGGCCTGAAGCACAGCAGCAAACGAACAATTGATCGCGTCACATCCATGATCAAACAACTCGCCCAAGGGACTTGATGTACCTGTACGTCTTGCCTGTTTACCATCCACATTATCAAACGTCGAATATAACCAAAGACCAATAGCAAAGCTAAAATACATCCAACTGGGTCCTGCTTCCTCACCTACTCCCATGCTTGGAGCATAGATTACTGCAAATGCAACGTTGATAATCATGAAAAACAATCCAGTCAGCGTAATCAAATTGGGTCTACAAAAAAGGTTATTTTTCTGATCCATGTGTCATTATAATTACTTACGCCATACTCAATGGAAAGAATTGAACACACCAGTTCCAGTAATGTCTAAGGATATATTTTGTTGTAAACGATTTATCCACTGCACCATACTTGTATAGATGAAGTGCTTCTAACTGTTTCTTTGATAGAAACTCTGGATTAAATAGTGACGGTCCAGCCATTCTTGCCTTTGAGATATAAATAATCAAAAAAAGATAAGAGAAAGAGAAAGCAAAAAGAAAAAAGAAAAAAGAAAAAAGATGAAAAACTTTATATAAACAAAAGAAAGAAAGAGATCTAATGAGGAGTTCAAAAGAAAAAGGTCACACGAAAAGGTACACCTTTTTTTTACCATGTCGTACAAAGTCCCCAACAACGGTTTTCATCTTTTTTTACCATGTGAAGTAGGGAGTGAGAGAAAGGGTGTGTGTGTGTGTGTGTGTGTGTGTGTGCTGATAACAATACACGTGATTTAAAAAAAAAAGCGAGAAAGTGATTTTATCGATTACGCTTTTTTTCTTGTGTTTGTACAATGTAGAGTGTTTATATTTATTAATTAGTGCGCATAATAAGCAATATGAGATATCCAAATAATAAATAAACAAAACCAGTTGACCAATGATGAAGAAAAATATAGCTATAAAATATAAAAATAACGCGTTAGTAAAAGGATAGACGATGGTGATGACTACTATCTTGGGTCACTCTTCTTTTTTTTTGGGATTAAATCCGGTCTCTCCTCGGTAAAAATTGTACCAATATCATCTCTATTTAATATTATTACTCTTTAAACCACCAACTGTTATGATATTAACATGTTGGTTTTTTGAGTGATTTTTATTTAAAACTCCTCTGTTTCTTGTCTCTCGCTCTCGTCAAAACGTAATCCTTTCGCTTTTACTCTTTGTTTATTGCTTTTTCCCTTTCTTTTCGTAAGAAAAAAGAAAACCAGAAGAAAATAAAAGAATCGAAAGAAAGATATTTCTTGTTTTCTTCTCTTTCTTTTACTTTTCTTTTCACTCGTACACACACACACACACACACACACTCACTCACTTTCTCTCTGCTTTGTGTGTCTTGTGGAAGTCTACTCTTAACCTTTGTTAACAATCCTATTCATTGAACAAACAGGAGATGTCTCATTGACTACAAAACTGTAATTAATCATGTATTCCCAACAACAGCAACAACCACAAAGACCCCACCCTTACCACTCTCACCACCACCAGCAACAACAACAGCAGCATTCTTATCCTATCTTAGATGGTACAAATTATGCTGCTACAAACTCCAATTTCCATTATCTCCCGCAACAGCAACAACAGCAACCGCAACAACTTATTGGTAGTAATAACAATAATGTCAATATGAATAACATGTACAATATCAACCAGCCTAGTATTGCAAGGAATGCTCCTCCTCCGCACCTATCCTCTCATCCTCCTCCTCCTCAACAACAACAACAACAGCATGGATATACACCCGTACCACCCGAACCTGTGCCAAGCGCCACAGACGCCCAGCCTACTCCGCCACTCTCCATACCTCAACTGGCCGATTTCGCATCCACGATGGTGTTTCTCATGTGGCATGTAAGAAGAGCCTCCGTTATGGCTCTTCATGATGTTTCAAAGATTCAGCAAAGTCATACGGATGACCATGATCCTGGTCATTCTAGAGAAACTGCCAATATTGCAAGTTGTAAAAGTAGTTCGTTCAAAAAGTTCTGTGAACAGGTGAAATATAAATAAACAAAATAAGCATATCATGTTATGTTTTCTCTTGCTTATTTCCTAATTATAGATTCTGACTGCAACACAATTATCTGAATCAGTCATATTACTATCATTAAAGTATATCGCAATGCTTTTGCAAAACAACCCCAATATCCAGGGTGCCGATGGTTCCGAATACAGATTATTCACTGTTGCCTTGATGCTGGGTAAGTATATATAATCACGGTGCTTTTTGTCCATTGTAAATGCATCTCGATCTTTCTCACAACACAAGTCTCGTAGCCAATAAGTTTTTGGACGACAATACCTTTACAAACAAAACATGGTCGGACGTTTCTGGTATGAAAGTAACAGATTTGAATATAATGGAGTTGGAATTCCTCGATGTTTTACGATTCAAATTGTTTATTCGTTCTGATGAATATGACCGTTGGAAATTGGCACTGTTACAATTCAAAAGTCAACTTCAAAATGCAAACCAAGCTCAAAAACAACAGCAGCAGCAGCAGCTATTTGAGGAAACACTTAAAGGAATTGTATTGCCGAACGTACAACAACATCAGCAACAGCAATACCAAAACAATTATTTGTTGATGCTTTCAAAGGCACAACAGCCTCAATATCAAGCACCAAGTCGTCCATTGACTCGTGTACCTTTACGCATACCTCATCAACCCGTTTGGAGGAATTCACAGACTGTTCCAGTAAGCTCTGCGCAAACTCCAATGTATGATGCAAACACGATTCACCAAGCACCTCCATCCAGTGCGATACCATATCTTGGAGCAGCATCTACTGCAAGTCAACAGCAAAATATGTCTGTGATAGTACCAACTCAAGCACCACCTGGTTCAGACTATTATTCTAAACAGCCAGTTTATGATAATTATGCACAGCAGCAAGGAGGCGGCGGCGGAGGGGGAGGGGGAGCTAATGGTGGCAGTAATGGAGGGGTATTATCAAATGATCATCCACCGTATTACCAAGCAGGCTATAACCAAGCGACCACACCAACGTCTTTTAGACAATCCTATTCCCAACAATCCATAGTGAATAATACATCTTCTAGACTGTCAGGCATGAATCTATCGTCACAAACACCAGAGTGCAACAGTAACACTCCGAATTCAAGTTACTTTTACTTGACACCTCCAAACAAACCTGCTACAACACCTGATTATTATCGACAGCAGAGGAACTCGTATTATGATATGACCACTCCAAAGGAAACCGATTATCATGATGATGCTTATGCATGCGCTCCACCAACATCCGGATATCAGCAGGTAACAAAAGAGAGAGAGAGAGAGAGAGAGAGAGAGAGAGAGAGAGAGGAATGGGGGAAAGAGTATTAACTTGTTTTGCGTTATTTAGCAGTTTAGACCGCAATATACTAATCCTCAAAAAAAGTATAGCGGTCCTACTCTTGAAGATCCTTTAACTGCTGCTGCATCTTATCGTAAAAAATAATATATTCGTTGGCTCTTTTTTTTGGTTTAACGTTTCTATCCCATTGTTTATTGCATTTTTTCTTTTTTTAACATCTTTTTTTTTTCGAGGGGAAAGAAGGGTACTTTTCACGATCATTTAATAAATTTTAAAAAAACGAAGGGGAGAAAAGAAAAGGGAAAGCAACGAATGGCCTTAAAACTATATATGAATTGAATATATGGATAACCGAAAGGGTATCACATGAAGTAGCAAGTTGCTTGGGTAGTTCTTTACATTATCACCTTCTCTCTCACTATCTCTTTCTAATCAATACTTCATCTACCAAATATATATTTATAGGTTTTATATATACAGAAAATGTAAGTTTATACAGTTATTAAAGTGTTTTTGTTTAATTCTGGACTCCCTGTTTTTTTCCTCCTTCCCTTCACTGCACCTGATTTCCATTACATTTTACTTCCGCTTCCGCTTATTATCACTTTCTTTTTACATTGATTTTCATTTATTAAAAAAATAACAATTCTCGCTCTCTCCTAGAAGCGATTATCAAATAATAAATACTACCGCTTTTGAAATAGTTCATATTTGTTTTGTTCAAAAAGTAAATTCAAAAGTAGACTTCAAGCTTAAAGCTGGACATTCAAACCTGGTGACCTTTTAAAGAAAGAGAAAAAACGCGTACTCTGGGAGAGAGGGAGACCCTTTCTGGTGATAACTAAAACTTTAAACAAGACACTGAAAAAAAGTTTAATTCCCTTTCGCAATATCCTGTTTATATAAAATCTGATGACACATTTATAAAAAGCGAGGAGCTTCTTATCACGCGTGTATTAGAAAATCGGAATGCAAGGGGTGGAAGAAGTAACAAGTCAGCCGACTTGGTCACAGAAACAAGAGATTGAACTCCAGATTGTTGTTATTATTTACATTTATCAAATTATTAATATTTTATAGGTTTAATTATTATATAAACCTAGATATCCTATCCTTTCTTTTTCTTTTTCTTTTTTCTCTTCTTCTTCTTCTTTTTTGCTTATTTTCGGTTACTTTAATTGGTATATTCTTGCGCTCTATACTAGTAATTGTTAGAACGCTACCTTTTCTTATTGCTATTAAAACAGAGCCGATTCCATTTGTGTGTGTGTGTCTGTGTGTTTCTGTCTGTGTGAAAATTTGATATTCATATAAATTAAGCCTAATGTCATTATCAGCAATGTTGGATCAACCTATACTTTCACTCTCGACGGAAGGTATCGGTCAATTAAAGCAAGCGGATATTAACGACTTGGGAAATATGTGGAATGGTAATATATATAATAAATAACAATAACAATAAGAGATCTCAATCTAATTGTTTATTTTCTTTTTCTTTACAAAGTATTTAATAAATGTAAAAACCACCTAGCGAACGGAAAACGACTAGAATACATGTCTTGGAGATTATGGGAGTTTCAACGCCGCCATCAAGAAGAAGAGAAGAAAAAAAGTCATCAACAACATGAACAACATTTTGTTACGGATAACATTTCTGTCGACCAGCAACATGAAAAGCAACAAGAACAGGTTCCCATCAAACAATACATCTCCAATTTTCTATCATCGTCCACTCATGATGTACATGAGGTAGCACAACCCTTCCAAAAACATCAAAGCTCCTCCTCCTCCTCTTCTACTACATCTGCCTCATCCTATTCTTCTTTACCTACAGTTCATAATCAAATGCAAGACATTGAATGGACACCAACTAACAAACCCATACTAAATGACAACAAAAATACTAAAAACTTATCATCGCCTTATGATTCACAACAACAACAACAACAATATGACTCACCGCGTTGCAGCCAAATCACCAGTGCTACTCAAAGTATCCGTATGATAACCCCACCACTAGAACAACAAACACAAATAATCAAACAAGATGAAATTGATTACGATGATGATTACGAAGACGATGATGACTACTTCTTAAGCGATGATGACGACGATGACGACGATTACTTTTACTATCACAAAAGAAAGAACAACGACATTGATTTTGTAAATGATTTTAAAAAGACACAACCTAGACCAACCCCACGTCGATCTCTCTTGTCTGACTTGATACAGAAACAATGCATGATTTCGTCAAATCCAACCTACTGCAGCAGTTCTAATATCAAGACATTTGAACAGGACTTATCGCAAAGTTTACGGGATAGCATTCATAGAGAGTCATTGTCGGATCAAGAATACAGTCAAAAAGACGTTGTACATACAAAAAAACGAGACTTACAACCTTCATGGTTGGAATCATTTCATGGCTGGTGATAATACCACACATACACACTCACATTACTAGATATGCATTTTCATGATTATAAAAAAAAATAAAATAAAATTAAAAAAAGTTACACAAGAAGCACAATGTTCGGATTAAACATGTTTGACAAATAAAAAGTGTCAAGTGCTATGGCCCACGTGAGAAAATAACACGGAACCTTTTTTATTATTACTATTATAATTATCAATATATTTAAAAAAAAAGTGCTAGTCTTGACAAATAGGAGTAGAATGCAGATCTACACTTCCATTTCGTTCTTTTTGTTACTCCTATTTATCATGAATCTTCCATTATTTATTATACCATTCATCTTATATTATAAACTTATTAAAAAGCAAAAGAGGATATAGATAAAGGCGGATATTAAGTGCTCTAGAATCCCATTTCTGAGTAAGAGAAATGCATTTCTTTTTGATGGTAAAAAGGTCACATTGATCTCCGTTCCTGCGTTTTGATTTGAAAAAAAAAGATATGTATAAAAATAGTACGCTACCTCCCCCTACTTATTTTCAATTGACTTTTATTTATCACTCTCTTGTTTATTCTGTACGCCAAATAACTGATATCTAAAACAATATACCCTTTCTCTCTGTTCCATATATACTTTTGCACATCTAATATCGCTATTATTATTTCGTACAGATAAAAAAGGGGGATGTATGATTACAACTGCATTCCTATCAATCTTGCAGTTATAAACCTCCTCATTACACGTGATGCCCTTGTCAAAGCCACCCAAATGTGGAAGAAGTAATGTACTCAACTACGTGATCAGAAAAGCCTTAAATATTATGCTTAGTAAATTATTTTATTTTCAAAAAAAAATAGATCATCTTGTGATGTTATTTGCTCTTTGGTATGTTTAGAACAAAAATAATCCTTTAAATACGGGGGGAGCATCACCTGGTCAGGGTATTGAACATGATGCTTTTCATGTTAAAAACAGCAGCTTATAGATGGACTCCATCTTTTTGAGCCATTTTTTATGAAAAATATCATTATATATATCAAACCAATTTAACTTTTGATTTGAAACGTAGGTCCCTTTTTTTTCATCATTACTAAAAAAAACAAAGGATAGGGGACTTTTTGTGTGGACATGATCCAAACCTATTGCATGGAAATTTGTCAATTAAAGTTTAAGCTGGCGTTTACTATATTAAAATGCATAAAAAAAGGTTTATAAATGCTGCAAATGACTTGTAGACTGTCATAGTATAAACAATAGAGCTTGAAAATCATTTTTGATGGCGTTGATCACACATACGTCTTGCTGAAACTTTCTCGGATAGTACGGGGGGAGGTATACATGACTATCAACTGTCAGATGAGTTACAACGGACCGAGGAGATAAACAAATGTTAGTTCCTGCATGAAGAAGAAAGGAATTTCTTTTTGAAAGGCTGATTCATTTACAATGGAAAGTGAATGTTCGTTTTTCTTGCGTGCAGAATTCTACGAATGTTCTTTTGGCAACACTATTTTTTTTTTTTTTTATTGAGAAGTAGCTAAAAATTCACAATGACGATCATTTCATTCATCAAAATAAAACTAAGTGAAAAGTTAAGCATTCCGGATTATACAGCTATCTCCTTATTCTTTCTTTATATCTATTGTGCCTTTAAACATGTATTACAATTGATTTGTACACTGAGCCAAAAATGAAAAAAAAAGTCATTGTATGATCATTCAAGAGCATATTTTGTCTTGAATGATTAAAATAAATAACAAATGCCTTCATACTCAATTCTAATAGCATGCAGCACTAAGGGTCATACACAGAGACACCTCCTTCTCCAAATATTTATGTAGTAAATCACATTGAAAGCTTGGTAGAATTCAATTGTTTGCTTCTAAATATAAATATATAATCACACTCGGGCAAATATAAAATTAATTCAGACGACCCTTTTTTGAATTCGATTTTCGAAATATGCTTGCATCATTTATTTATGAACATATACAAATATACACACCCTTTTTTTTTTCTTTGAATAAGAATGCATCACGAGATATCGAATCATTTGCATTGAATGATGTTCTACTTGTAAATAAACTCATTTTCTAGAATACCACCCTCACATTGGTCTCACATAAAAATATCTTCTAAACTATATATGGCTCATACTTGATATTGGTATTTTATCGAGCTTTATGTAAAAAATAAAAGTACACGGATGAGAACTAGAATATTTAATGTTATAAAAGAGGATACTGTGCTGAATAGAATCCTCTCAATTCCATCCATTACCCTATTGAAACGCAATGAAAATGTTGTCGGTTTATTTTGTTGAAACAAAAACACTCCAAGTCGTTAAAACTTAAGCTTAATGCCTCTTTCTTTTTGGATAACTATCAAACACTGTTGGGCTACAAGTCAGGTTATCATTATAAGCAATTTGGTGCAGGGCTGCTTTTATCAATGTCCTGCGTATTGGTGGGATTGATTCACTTTCTATAAGCAATCATGGAAGCAATCCAACAACAAAACATGATCTATGTTATGGATGCTCTCAATGTCTGAAGTACAACATGCAAATACAAGTCAAAAACAAAGAACAAAACAAAACAAAAGAGCAAACAATTGAGACAGCTTAGGCTTGGCTCTCTTTTCTTTATTTCTGGGGAGAAGAAACTGATATACATATCAAGGACAGGTACTCTATTCTATTATCCTCGGATAGACGGCAAACCCACCTATAATGGTTTGGTTTGCTTTACGAGAAGTGGTTTCCACGTCACCAACATTTACAGAGTAAGCTGGATGGTTCCAATTATTTTAATCCTCTGCTTAAGCGAAGTAGAGAAGTGGTATTCACACTCACTGACAGTTGCCTTGGTGACACTTTACAGTATGAGGGGAATAATTAACAATTATGATGGAAAAAAAGTACTTGGATTTGATATGTTTATATCATCTTTTTTTTCTTCTGCAAAAACAAAGTAAAGTGAAAATGGCTCAAAACTGTAGCTATTAACAATTTTATATCAATTCTATTTATTACTTGTTGTATTATTTCATTGTAAATGTATATATAATAAATAATGTTGTTGCCCTATAATAAATTCTAAAATATATAAGTTTAATATAATTCTATTTTGTTCTTGATAAAGGTTTATCTTTTAATATTATAATTCAGTTTTGTAGTACAAAGTTGAAGTAATTCTACAAAAAAAAGTAAACCAATAAGCCTTTGGAGATGGACATGGTTTACTTATAATAGAAATCAGGAAATCAATTCAGTATTGCCTAATTAAAATGTGTCATTATAACTTGGATATCTCTTTAGAAACTGGAAACATCATTATCAATCCATATTTATGTTATTAAACCTCAGGTTCTACTATACTAAATTTATTGCTTTCTTTAATTAGGACTCATATATAATTTTTATTACTATCACTCTATTTTAAAAATAAAGTATAGGGTAAAACAAGCATAAATAGAAAAGGAGAGGAGGGAGTATTCTTTATAATTTTTTTCTAGCATCTTCGATTTGATTTAATCCATAGTAAACCGCACCATCCATAGTAGCATTGTCCACCTTGATAATAAAGTCGCAAATAATGTTTTGATCAAGGCATTCTTCTAATTTTGATTGCAGATAGAACGATTTGCTGAATCCACCGGTAATAATGACAGTATCAATTTTATTTTTAGGGATGATGACCCCAATGGAGGCGATGATTTTGTCAATAACAGGATCAAATACGTAGGTGCACATATCTTTGTTTAGGATTAATAGTTCTCCTGGGAAAATGAGACCATTTTCTGTAAACTGTGGCATTGTTAAAGGCTCATCTAGCATTGAGAAAGGGTCAATGGTGCCATCATAAACCATTGGAATCGTTAAAAATCCTTCTATATACCCACGAAAGAAAGGCTATTAAAAAATATGGTATTATGAATACTTGACATTCATATAAGACTACAATAATAATGATTTACCTTTACATAATGAATAAAGTAATCCATCATGTCTCTTATCAATGAAGAGTTCTCTTCAATGGTATTGGCGTCATTGTTGAACATCACTTGTGAGATATATTCCTTCATTTTGATATCGATATGAGATGAGCCAAGGGCAATGATGGGTTCGATATGTTGATTATCCGGTGTAACTATTTTACTCAGTGTATTTCGTTTGAAGATAACAGTGTCGCATGTCGTTCCACCAAAGTCACATAAAAGATAATTTCCTCCCGGCATCAAGAATGTGTTATTGCGATTCTTGCTCTGGCAAAAAGAGGCTGCTGCCTGAGAATGCTGAATGATCTCGAAGTGGTCATCTGCGTCCAAGATGGATTCGGTAAATAACTTTTTGAGCGCAGCACTAGCAACCTTGGACCAATTATGAGGTACCGACAAGACATAGAAAAGAACGGGATCCTTGATGTCTCTGACAATATAACCATCGATTGTCTTTCTAGAGTACTCGAGCATCTGACGGAAAAAGTAGACAGTGGCATCTTTATAAAAATGGTCATCACTATTGGATTCAAGACTGACTCGAAGCTTTTCATTGAAGTTCTCGACAAGAATCATGTCGCCCTGTTCCTGTCTTTTAGACTTGTGATAATCAATAGCATCATGGCCCCATCTGGTGAATTTCTTTTGTTTTTTGTTATACAAGCAGACGGTTGGGACCTTTTTTCCTAAAAAATCTTTTTGATTGGGCCTATTTATAGAGAAAAGTAAGTAAAATAAATGAGAAAACTTGGATAGTAGCAATTAAAGAAGGACATACCATCGATTGATATGCAAGCATGTCGGTTTAAATTCTCTTGTAAAACCATAACTGATACCAGATAAAGTGCTTCCAAAATCTATAGTTAAAGAATGGGTAAGTATTCGTTCATATCAGAAAATAGGATTAACCCAGATCATACCAATGCCAACAACATAGTCGATATTACTATAATTAGTTTGAGTCACCATTTTTAATAATTCTTTGAAGTTCTAAAGTCTCTTTGAGATGAAGAAAAAATCAATGTAAAAAAATGGATGCTTTTATAATACATGCCAAACAGTGTGTCATTGTAAGATCTCCATAGTTTAAATATGGTAATTTTCTTGGATAGAGCACTTCTAGTGTATGTCCAAAGACCAGTCAAAGGCTAAATTTGGCAGAAGTTAAATAAAATTAACTCAACTTATGTATGGCTAAAAAAAATCTGTAAAGGTAAAATATGTAAATTTCCGTGTAAACGATCTGTAAACTTGGACTTGATTTACACGGATTCCATACATCCTTCACTATGGGAAAAATATTTTTTGTCCTAGGAGGTTACAGTGATAGTCCTTGAAGAAGAAATGTTTTTTGTCCTTGAGTTTTGTCCCATTTTTAGGACAAAATAATTCTTTTCCCATAGTGCTTTCGAATATGACTATTTTTACAGGAATTTTAGCCATACACTGATTGAAGACCTGTGTTCTCTAAATATAGGATAATTCTTCCGTGCAAATTTACAAGAAATTTTTAGAGACACATTAGAAGTGCTCTTATGTTGCTACTTGAGAGAAATTTCTTTTTTTAGAAGAGGTGGCAAATGGCCAGAATAATGGAAATGCACTTTAACCGTCAGATCGTTTATGGCTGAGCCACTATGACGTGGCACTTGTTAATTTTCGATGTTTATCATATCCATTGCTAACATTTCAAGTTTTAAAATGTACTCTAGTATTTTTGATGGTAAATGAATAAAGTATTAGAAGAGGTTAATATCAATTGTAGTCAACGACTAAATATAAAGTAGCGTAGAAAGGCAAAACCAATTAAATTTCAAAAAAAACCATCTGTCCAATCAAATCACACCATTACCTGCTCATTCAGGTACACTTTTTATGAAGGTCTTTGTCTTCATTTTTGGTCGTAATAATGGGTTCATTTCATAAATTAAAACTTGAAAAAAATTTCAATGGTATTTCTATGATTACTTTTTGAGAACAAAAACAAAATAAACTAAAAAAAAGCAACTGAACTGTCATACTGTCTTTTTCAAGAAAATGAGAACAAATTTCAAATTAATGAGAAAAGATTTTCAAATTGTTGAGAAACATTTTCAAATTATTGAGACAAAGGAGAGTAATTACTGAGAAAAGGTTGATGAGAAAAAAAAAAGAGGTTAATAGAGGTGAAGAGGTTGGTATTAACCCAAAGCATGATACTAAAATAATGGAATATAGTACGTCTGGCGAGCCAGACATAGTTGTGGTAGTAAACTCTGCCCTATTGATGCGTTACTCTGTTGCTTTATATCATGCTATCCCTCATTGGTGTGTAATATACCTTTACGGACCTTGCTACATGGCTATCTATCTCTTTATTTGCTCACTGTCTGAAATATACTCTTTATACATGATATATTTCTCTTTTCTCAATTATTCCCCTGGTTTTCTCATTTATTTGAAATATTTTCTCATTTATTTTTCCCTTTTTTCTCATCAATTTGTAATTTTTTCTCATTTTCTTGAAATAAACAGTACACCACACCTTAGTTTCATATCTTGAGGCAAGCGCCTCAGTGATTTTAGCTTTTCATCAATTAACAACTCTCATCCAGCGAAAGATACAAAAAAATAAAATTGAGTCAGCTAGTACAAACAAAAAACTGGTAATATGAGAAGAGCATAACGAAAAGAATATATAAAGCGAGTCCAGACTTCAGCAATCACATACAGAGCATAAATTGTGTTGCTTCTATATTAAAAACATAAGTGAGATAATGTATTGGAATTTAGTAGCCTACACGTTATAAATAGAAGCAAGTGTTTAAGTATTTATGAAATGGAACACAATACGGTATAATTATCATTTATCTGAGGTTTTTTTGCATGAATTAATAGACTTGCCTTTTGTTCCTTTTTCACATCTCGCCATTTATTATTATTATTTCACTATCTTCTCACCAGCTCATATTTACTTTTAATCGTTGAACTATTTATAACACACACGAGGTGAAGTATGGTAAAGGTAAGAGTGCATTCACTATATGAGCAAACTATGAAACATCAAAAGCAGAAATTCAGCATCTGCAAAAGGTGAACACAAATGACAATGAGCAGAGTTGATTTGTGATTTGATCCAAATGAGTACAATGGATGAGAAACTCTCAAACAATATATCAATGTGAACGAAAAAGGTGAATCAAGAGCCAAGCTGGTGATCAAGCTTTGAGTTTCTTTTACGAGTAGAATTCAAGGAATACACTAAAAAATAGAATAAGAGTATTATGGAAAAAGAAAAACCTCTGAAGACCTTGCAGAAAACATGGCTTAGAAATAAGTGAAGCAAAATTGCAAAGCAAAAACTCTTGAGTTTGGAGTAATTCAACCCATGTGTGTGTCTTTATTAAAAATAAGGTTGTATGCATAATAACATATTCTATAAATGGTATATCAAGCAAAAACTTGGAGAGAAACAAAAAAGGAAAATATCTATTGGGGTTCTATTTACTGGCTATCTGACAATTTTCTAGCGCTGTTTACTTTTTCAAGTCCATAATAAGTTGCACCGTCCATTGTAGCCACATTTCCATTGATATTTACGATTAGCTCACCGATCCTACCACCAAGTCGATCTTTAATTTGTTGTTGGAGATAATATGATTCACTAAATGCACCAATCAAAATGGTTTTGTCCATCATCTTTGTAGAGTTTAATATAAACTTTCCCATGGAGGCGATGATTTGGTCAACAACAGGGTCAAATACGTAGGTGCACATGTCTCTGTATGGGATGCGTAATTGTCCTCTGGAAATGGTACCATTTTCTGTTAGCAGTTCCATTGTGGAAGGTTCAATGGCACCACCGAGTACCATTGGAATCAATACAGCTTCTTCTACAACCTCACCAAATATAGGCTATTAAAAAATATGATGGTATGAGTATTTGACATCTATATATTATTGCAATCTAATAACATACCTTTACAGAATGAATAAAGTAATCCATCAAGTATCTTATCAATGAAGAGCTCTTTTCAATGGCATCGGCACCATTGTTGAAAAGCAATTGTGATATATATTCCTTCATCTTGATGTCAATATGAGAGGAACCAAGGGCGATGATGGATTCGATATTTTGATTATCCTGTGTCTTGGAAACTTGAAGTGTCTGAGCGTCATTGGGAACTGATTCAAAGAGAGCAAAATTGGATATTGCACCACCCAAATCGCATACAAGATAATTTTCTCCTGGTGTCAAGACTGATTGATTGCCATTCTTGTTCTGGCAAAAGGAGGCTGCTGCCTGAAACTGGTCAATGATCTCAAAGTGATCATCTGCATCCAAAATGGATTCAGTAAATAACTGTCTCATTTCATTGCGAGCAACGGTAGACCAATTAGAAGGTAAAGACAAGACATAGAGAATAACAGGGTGCTTGATGTTTCTAACAACATAACCATCGATTTCTTTTTTAGAGTACTGGAGCATTTGACGGAAGAAGTAAACAGCGACATCTTTGTAAAAGTGATCATCGCTATTAGAATCAACACTGGCTCGAAGCTGTTCATTGAAGTTTTCGACAAGAACCACGCCTCCCTGTTGTTGTCTTTTAGACTTGTGATAATCAAGAGCGTCGCGATCCCATCTGATGAACGTTTGCTGTTCTTTGCCATACAAGCAAGCGGTTGGGATTTTTTGATTGTCTACAAAACCTTTTTGCTTGGGCCTGTTTATATAAAAGTATAAAAAAATGGGTACACATGGATAATAGCAATTGAGGATGAAGAACATACCATTGAGTGATATGACAACACCTTTGGACATTGTCTCTTGTAAAAACATGACTGGCACCAGAGAAGGTGGTTCCAAAATCTACAATTAAAGAATGGGTGTAAGTATTTAATCATATCAACAAAAAAAACAGGATCAATCCAGTACATACCGATGCCAACAACATAGTCAATATTAGTGTAGTTAGTTTGAATCATTTGTAAAAGTTCTTTAATAAAATCTGGATGTTTGAATAAAACCAAACAAAATTAACTAAATCATTGTCTTTATATATCCTTTTAACAATGTACCATTTTATGTAAATACTACTGCGGCTTATTATTAATTAAAATGGAAAGTTTCTTACGAATACAAATAAATGGTAGTGTCATTTTCTTTGTTAGAACTTCTGGAAGATGTACGAATTGACCGAATCTGCGCGTGTACAGAGCGCCACACTCTCTCGGATAAATAGTTGATGCATTGCCCCGAATTGGTTATCAAAAATGGAAAATGATTCGTCATCCATTCTCTTTTGTACCTGCAGCATATAAAAACAAACAAAGGCAACTTTACTGCATTTCTAAGCAATATTACTAATCGATTTCATGGTCAAAGCCCTTTTATGTTTTATTCGTTTTAGGAATGAACATGATACAACTCCTTTCTTTAAAACCAAGAGTGGGGAGGTTGAAAAAAAAATCTCCTTTTAAAGGAGAAGTAGTGGCGCAACCTATATCTGACATTTCAAACAAGCGAATCAGATAAAAAATACCAATGATGGCAATAAATAAATCGCAGGTTTTAAAAGCAAACAGAAATTTCTAAATATATCAGCTCAAACTGGTGGATTTATCCATCACTTTCTAAAAATTGCTATGATGAGCCAAACGATACAAGTAAAAGAATTCAATTGCGACTTTAAACAATTATTGGGGGAAAAAAAAAAGAAAGAACAAGAGCTGCCGATATTCAAAAAAAAAAAAAAATAAAATTGCG
>VCJI01001895.1:2113-21720 GCA_024139395.1 Backusella morwellensis
AAATAGAAAAGTAAGAGAAAAAAAAGTGTGTGCATGTGTTTTTCGTGCCAGCGAATAATAATATACGATACATTTATCTCTATTGTATAGATGAATGAACAAATGTAAGCTGGGGGCTTACATAATCATCCTGTTCATACATGGATGACTCGAATGAGTTTGGGGTCGAAGGGCTCGATACGAGTGAAGGGGCAGATTGGATATGATGAGGTGGAGTTTCTGGTGGGACCAAATGGCTTGGTATAGGTAAGAGCATTTTGGTATCATGCATGGCACTTGCAGGGCCACTTTTATCGCTTAAAAGTAAAATCTCATTTTCACATATGATGCCAAGCGGTTTTTCTTGTTTGCTTTCATCATTATTCTCCAAGCAGGCGGCTGACTTTATACGTGGAATGGTACGGCTATTGCTGTTACTGGTTTGACGCTCGTCCTGTGATGACTGGCGGCGGAGAACCATGGTACGAGACACAATGGCTTCATATTGTGCCTTATCCCGAACAAGATCCTGCGTGCAAGGACGTGTCTTTTGCTCAGAGAAGCGTGCTACTTGATCATTTTCAACAGTCTTTTTCTCAAAGTGGTAGTCCAACTCTCGGGTATTTGCAATTGGCTGAGCTGATACGGCTTTGGTTTTTTTGCCTTCAAGTGAAAGCATGGCGTCTTGTCTGTACTTTTCTTGAATATTTTCTTGGTTATTCTTTGCTGTGTGATCGCCACTCTTACTGACAATACTGTTATTATTATTGTTATTATTATTGTTGTTGCTATTATCGTTATTATTGTTGCCATCATTGCTATTTTTATCCTCAAATTGGTTCAGGTGATGGTGGTAATGATATTTTTGGTGATCTTCCGATTGTTGATCCACCCATTCTCTTAATGCAATGGTTAAATGATCTACAGAGGGAATAGAAGCTGGACTTGTACGCTTTCTTCTTTCCTTGATAGTAAGACCATCAGAATTTGGTCTGCTATTGTTATTGCTGTTACTGCTGTAGGACAGTGGAGATTCGGCAGTAATTTGAGACGCTAATATATCAGACGATGATCTTGAGTCTGGAAGTGGGGGTATAACAATTTGAGGAGGCGGGAGAGGAGGAGCAGATGTAAGACTAAGACGGGATCTAAGCATCCCGCCCAAGGTACCACTGCGAAAGGGAATAAAAGAATGTTCTGAGGATGAGCGCGCTGTCTTGCACGAGATGCTATCACTGTCACTTTGGTTTGATATTGAGCTTATTGTTGTATCGTGCGAGGATGAGGATGAGGTTTGTAACATGTCTGCATCTAATGACAGGCGTAGAAGCGAGGGTTGCTTCTTTTTATTAGAGCGAGGCTTTACTCTAGGTGTGAGAGTGGGATCTACAAGTGGTCGACGGCCAGCGTTCAGCTCTGCTTCACTTGAAATTGTTTCTCTTTTTGCCTTGGATTGTCGTGGAGGCGGTGAAAGGGCTGAGGAAGGAGTGAGTATTTGTTGTTGAATTTGCTGAAAAGGAGTTGGTTGCTGGAGCTGTTCCTGTTGCTGGTGTTTTAATTGTTGTAACGTTTGTTGTTTTAGCTCCAGCTTTAATTTATCTCGTATTTGCTGCTCTTTCCAAGTCATTGATGTATCTAGATTTATAATTTATTTACTAAATATTCTCGGCATCTCACACTGTTGAATTTTTTTACCTTCAATTAATTCTGTTATTTTGTTATCATCCTTATCCTCTTGATCTAATGCTTCGTATGATTGAGAGGTTCTTATTCTTGTTTGCCTGTTATTTTTTTTTATTTTTGAGATAAAGGAAAAGCAAGACGACCAGCGAAACTTGCGTGGTTTTTCTAAACTACCACTGTTATGATTTAATGAGCTTTTTCTTTGACTTTGACCATGAGAAGAAGCTGATTCATTTGTCATGGAATAATTAAATTCTTTTTAAAAAAAAAAAAAACAGTGAAAAATTAAAAAGGAGGAAATGTAAAGTAAAGACGAAAGAAAGAAAGAAAAAACGAGAAAGAAAGAAAAGAGGAGGGATTAATCTAGTGGCAAATAGTTATCACTTTTTCTTAAAAAAAGGGGGGATTCTCTTTTGGCTACACGATAATTCCAAAACAGGCAAGAACACTTGAATTTTGGGTTGCCTAGCCTCGGGAACCTCCGCCTTATTTGTGCTTTTTTCTTTTGTGGTACCCCTCCATGTTCCTTTTTGATAAACCTGGACTTTTCCTATTTTAACCATGAAAACAAGACTGATACTGACTCAGCCAAGGGTGCTAAGGCTGGATCAAAGCACACTATTCATGAATAACATTGAATCACATAAAACTAAGCTGAAAACCTACGAATGAAAAAAAAATAGAAAAAATTTATTTCTTTTAGGTCGTAGGAAAAAAACGCGAGATTTTAAAGAATGAATTGACAATCAACCATCTGTCTCTCTCTATTTTTACACGAGATTTTATTGTTGTTTATCTATCGCCGAAAGAAATAAGCTGTTGTCGTGTGCGTGGGTAGCTACTTTTACTGGTGGCACCTCAGCTCATGCGCATGGTGTTGGGATCAGTCCCTCGTGGCAAAGAAAAAGGTAAATTATTTACCAATCACAAAATCATAAAAAAGAGAGAGAGGAACATAGACCCAAATGAGAATGCACAAAAAAAAAGTCAAAGACTGAGTATGTTCTGAGTTCACTTTTCCATTGTGAAAAAAAAAAGATATATACACTTTGTCACCCCGGAGTCTCGGTAAAGTTATCGCATTTTCTACGGAGTTTTATGTTTTTATATATAATTTAAAGAGTATACAAGAACGGATGCTACTTGTTATTGCAAGTCCCGATGAAAAGAAGAGAGAAAAGTCTTTGCTCTTGCATAAGATGGACAAAAAAGGCTATACAGAAGTGAATAGACAGATTTAATAAATATATAAAAATAGCACTAGATATTTTTTTAGCAGCTTATCTTACATCCGAAGGAGTAAGCCAAATTAGATTAAAAAAGAACAGCTCGTGCTGACACTTCTAGTCAGCACCTTCTTTTTTTGTCCTGCAGGTTCAATTGGGTTAGTCATTTATGTTTATTTTTCTGTTATTTTTTGACAGCACAAATTCGACCTTTTGTTTTTTTTAAGAAAGAAAACAAAAACAAATAAAAGCACATGAAAAGGTGACACCAAACATGTTAGTTGAGATCTACTTCAGTTTTTAACATGTTTAACACATCAAAAACTATTCTTTTCATTATGTTAGTAAGTTTTAATTGAGAAAACATAATGAAAAATGATTACAATTTAAATGCTATAATAACATTTTGACAACTTGATTTATTAAAGGAGGCATTAATAATAAGACTATTTGTTTGTTTTTGTGCTTCTTGACGGCCAAACCTTTTGTTTATATATTTTGTAGCGAATGCACATGGGGGATATCTTGTTTACCAAGTGTAATTATCACCATTTTAATGGAAATATTTTTTTGTTAAAAATTAAGAGTTGCACGTAAATATAATCTACCAGCATTTAAGCATCTTTCATTGTATTAAAAATACTTTTTACAAATTATTTACTTTGGCTTGCTTCAAGAATTATGTCATTTTTTCTTAAATGGGAAGAAAAAAAAAGGGGACCAGAGGGTAGTTTGTGCGACTGTGACAGCCATATGATAAAGTTTGTTAAATTAATTACAGGTCGGGTGAGTCTAACCAAAACCATTAAAATATTGAAAAATGCGTTAATCATAATGATAATGATTCTGAAAAGCAAAAACAAAAACAAAAACAAAAGTAACGCCTAATTATTTTAATAGAAAGAAATTATTATTTTTAAGATGATCGTTTTGATGAAATAATAAATTCTTGCAGATTAAAAAGCAAAACCTCTATCAAGTCCAAGAAATAGTGATTTTCATAAAAGTCAAAAAATCGGGTAGTACATTTATTTACATCCGCAGGTGGCATATCTTGCGAGGCTGCCAGCCACTATGCCTAATGCAGGTGGTATAAAATGATTGAACTAAACCTAAATAAAGCATCATCATAATAATAATACATTTACAAGCATACAACAGGATGAACTCGCATTGTAACGTGGATCATCCTTATCTCCAACCCCCATTCATGATGAGAGAAATATAATTATAGAAATGAAACTATGCTAATAAAAATTACTTTGTTTGAGCTAGATTATTTGATTAGTTAAAGGACTCAAAGTGTCAGTATTCTATTAGTTCTTAAAACGAAGCTTATGATTAAACCAGATTTTGTCATAAACAAAAGGCTAGAATACCAATTACGTACATAGTTTGTGTTTCAACAATTCATGAAGCTTCTTTCATGCCTCTTTCATGAGTGCTTATATAAAAAATAATATCATCAGTAGTAATTTTAGCAGTTTTATCATTAGTCTGTGCTAATCTCAGTATTTTTTCGTTGAATGGAATTTAACAACGAAAAGGATAATCAGACATGGAGGAAGCACCAACAAAAAGAAAAATAGATCTGGGGATCTCAATTTATCTTGGTAAAGTTTAAGTGCAATCATCCTACCATCGTTGTTTTTGCATATCAATACGATCCTTATAAGTAGTGAGTATGTCACGGACAAGCTTATGACACCAAAGAATAGTCAATTGCGCATTAATAAGATAAAGTTAAGATTGTCGGGTGTCAAGAACAGAATTAGTGGACTATCAAGCATTTCAGAAAATAAAACCGTAGTGATAATATAATAGGATGGAATTAGAGCATGATAATTTCTTACTTACTCTGACGATTCATTAGTCTTTCTATTAAGAGCAAACATACAACATTGATATTCTGATACAGTAGGCGAGTGATTGCGGAAACACGCTTGCTTATTTTGTTGTTATGTCGACATACCGATTTTATGATAAAGGAAATCTAAAATGTAATTTTTTATGTGCATAATTTTATCTTCCCCTGCTATAAATCTACAACTGTAATTTGCTGATCATAATGATCTGATAAGAAATATTGGCATTACACAAATATCCACATTGTCAATTTATAATTATAAAAGCAAACATATTGATAAAACAAAAAAGTGTTTATTTCGATATATAAAAAAATGTACAAGTTGATATCATATCAGCAATAGCTTTTTTCCTTTTTTTTTTTCTAGTTCAACATTTTTTACTGGATTTCCTTCAAGAAAGCAACCAACTCTTCGGAAATTTTGTCACCAACTTCGACAGTAGACTTGTCACCCTTCAAATCGCGTGTGTAGAAACCAGAATCCAAGACCTTGCGAGTGGCAGCTTCAACAGCGCGAGCTTCAGCTTCAAAACCAAGGGAATATCTTAAGAGCATGGCAGCACTGAGAATAGTAGCGACAGGGTTGGCAATGCCTTGACCAGCAATATCAGGAGCAGAGCCATGGATAGGTTCGTAGACACCGAGACACTTACCGTTGCCGTCAGGAAGACCGCTAAGAGAAGCAGAGGGCAAAAGACCAAGAGAACCAACAATAACAGAAGCTTCATCAGAAAGAATATCACCAAACATGTTCTCGGTCAAGACGACACCATTAAGACTGGTAGGACGTTGAACCATAGCCATAGCACAAGAGTCGACAAGTTGATGATCATAGCTCAAATCAGGGAATTCTTTATCCATGGTCTCTGTAACAGTCTTACGCCAGAGACGAGAGGTAGCAAGGACATTTGCCTTATCAACAGAGTGAATAGTACCAGGTGGTGATTGCTTCTTGGCAAGAAGAGCAGCCAATCTGGTAACACGTTCGACTTCCTCTTTGGAATAGGGGAGGGTATCATAGGCTTATTAATAATAATAATAAAAAAAGTTTGTGTTAGCTCAAACTTTAATATACGCGTTTTAACTCCTTTTCTCCTTCCTTTATTTTAACCATTGTCCCCAAAAATCTTGTCGCTTTTCACAGAAAAAAATACCGTTTTTTTTTTTCTATAGCCCTTGCTTTTTTCCTCTTAATAATTACCTTTTCCATCTTCACCAGCCTCTTTGCGATCACCAAAGTAAATACCACCAACCAATTCACGAACAAAGACAAAGTCAGTGCCCTGAACAACGTGATCCTTCAAAGGAGAAAGACCAGTAAGAGCATCAGAAGCGAAAGAGACAGGACGCAAGTTAGCATACAAGTCGAGAGACTTTCTGAGCTTCAAGAGACCTTGTTCGGGACGAGGACCACTACCGATCTTAGCACCAGGAAGACCACCAACGGCACCGAGCAAGATGGCATCAGCTTGCTTGCAAGCATCAAGAGAAGAATCAGGAAGAGGCTCACCAGTCTTATCCATGGCATCCAAACCAATAAGTTCGTACTTGAAGTCAAATTCAGCATCAAGGGCATGAGCTCTGTGTTCAGCAACAACCTTCAATACTTTGACAGCTTCGGCGACAATTTCAGGTCCAACACCATCACCAGGAAGACAGACAATTGAAATTTTTCTGGGAGACATAATGATTTTTTATTCGTGTATAGTTTGTTTAGAATACAAGGGAAAGAAAGTAAATAAATAAAAAGAAAATTCGCCCATCCTTAAAACAGTCTTCCTTTACTGATGATTCATGTCATCTCCACCAATCATTATAAAGTATAATTTGATAAACATGATTGGCTGACATCACGGTGACAAAATCGATACTGAAAAATCGTAGGCTGCCTGAGATTTTTGAATTTAAAATTTTATTTCAAAATTGTATGTATACAAACACATACAATCTTTCTTCTTGTCCTGATAAAAAAAACAAGATGGATATATATCTAAATATTAATTTTAATCAAACTTATACCAAATAAAATACTGATGGTGTGTTCATTCCGTGATAATATAGTTCAGTTGGACAAAACCTCCCATCAATCACTACAGGCATATATACTTTTTAGTGCACAATATCATCATCTATTCCTATTGCATGAAATTAAAGGGGTGGCTGATTTTGTATGTAGCAATTTAATCTAGTCTCATAAACTTACCATTGAGTGATATGCTAAATAATTCTAAGCCCTTCATAAATAAAATCAGATTTTTGTATAAACTATCCAATCACTCACTCTTGACGTTGATTATGGTACTTGACTCGTCGGGTTAAGGTTAATTAAGAAGAATGAAAAAACAAAGCCTTTAATGATTTAAGTTTATTAAATGCTTAATGTTTCGCAATAAGAATAGTAAAACTGTTATCATCCAATTCGATGAACTGGAAAGCAATTCTTTAAAACTATGATGGTAGAATTATTCAAAAATGATACTATATCATGTTACCATGAACATGTATACCATTCGATCATATGCTTTATTTACAGCCATAGCTGTCATTATTTTATTCATATCTTTCGGTAAGCACCAGAGAAAAATTTAAGAGCAATGGTCCCCTTTTAAACGGTACTTTATCAATTAAATATGCTTTATTAGTGGCCCACTGATAGTGATTGACTATACTATTGTACTAACTAACTATTACACCCATGTTGATGACACAAATTAAAAGATCATCTGCAGTGTTGAACAGAAAAACTGTAAATACAAAAATAGTATTTCTTTTTAATAATAAACTAAGCAATTATTCTTGGACAACTTTAACTACTGTAGACATTTTATTTAATAATAACAAATTTCAAAAGTTTTAAGCCATAAAATTGGGTACTTAGTACAACGCAGTTACAAACACAAGGAGTTCCTCCCATGATCAGATCATTTTTGTACCAATATAGGCAGTAAGTATATTTTGAAGAAATAGACAACCAAAGACTTGCAAAACTTGTAAAAAGTGGCAGGGAGACAGACGGTATCACATAATGCAGATATAATCAAAATTTTAAAAAGGAAAGCCTCATTATGGTGTTCTTCAATAGATGAATGTGTAGAATTTGGACTATTGTACAAAAGCTCAGAAGACCCGTTTTTCTTTCTTTCTTTCTTTTTTATTATTATTATTTATACTTCATAATACAATGTAATAGTAAAATAATAAATTGGCTACCAAGAAAATATTTAGAGTTATTGATGGTTTTCAAAATCCCTGTCACTCCCACAGTGGATAAAGGGTGATGGAACAATAAATGATGATCTGCAAGATTGACTTTTTTGTGAATTAGCTCCGATTTCCCCACTTTTGCTTGGCTGTGAGCAAGGGCGATTCATATTGTATCTGTCCAATAGAACAAAAGTATTTATTATCTTATCAATGCACTTTGGTGAGCAGTGCTTTTGATTGGTTTGACTCATTTTATATACCTTATTTAGAGAGGTGTACAAAAGTACATTTCACATGTCGAGTTTAATAAAAAACGGGGAGATTAGATTAGAGTCGTATAATAAAAAACAACATATACCGGTGATACTCATTATAATGGCTCTGGTATAGTCATCTAAGTAATATAACTGAAATAATAAGAGTTGTTTCCAGTGATATAAAGTTAATTCTATTATAATAAATAGGGGCAATTCTTGCTGGCGTACATTTAAAACGCCGTTTTAAAAATTATGTGCAACAGCATACTCTAGATCTCTTGTTGTTTTTTTTCTGGCAATGTCGTATATAATATCCTGCATTTTCCCTTCGTCTTTCCCTTTTTTTTTTTAGTTTTCTTCTACAAAGCAATATAATTAAATCATCATAATTACTCTATATTCTTTTTTTTTTAAAAAAATGATTGCATCACTTACAGCGAAGAATTCAGCCAGATTGACATCAAGAGCTAGTGCAAATGCTTTCCGCCATAGAGCTGTCATTAGTTATGCTGCTCTTCACACTACACGTAAATCAAAGAATGCTGCTACAAATCCGTAAGTCATTTTCGTATTTTAATGATGTCAAGATCTAGTATATACTAAATAAATGTGATGAAACTCTTTCCTTCTAGAGCAATCTCTAATATTGAACGTCCAGCATTTGCAGAGAACAATACTCAGTTCAAGACTGTTCAACCCCTCATCAAAAAACCATCAGCAAATGAAATGGATGATTCATTTGTTGGTATGAGCGGCGGTGAAATTTTCCATGAGATGATGCTTAGACATGAAGTAAAGCATGTTTTTGGATACCCTGGCGGTGCCATTTTACCCGTCTTTGATGCTATTCATGAGTCTGAGCATTTTGATTTCATCCTTCCTAGACATGAACAAGGTGCTGGACATATGGCCGAAGGTTATGCAAGAGCAACGTACGTTTTCTTTCTTTTTTATTTATTTTAATTAGCCATTTCGATTATTTACATTATCTTACTTTATAGCGGTAAACCCGGTGTTGTTCTTGTTACTTCTGGCCCGGGTGCCACTAATGTTATCACTGCTATGGCAGATGCTCAAGCTGATGGTGTTCCTCTCATTGTTTTCACTGGACAAGTAGCTACTGGTCTTATTGGCACAGATGCATTCCAAGAAGGTAAATACAAAGCAACCCTTTTATAATATATATAAATACACAACATACTCATTTTTATATTATTTTCTTATGGTAGCTGACGTTGTTGGTATTTCTCGTGGATGCACAAAATGGAACGTAATGGTCAAGGATATTGCAGAACTTCCCCGTCGTATTAACGAAGCTTTCGAGATTGCTACCACTGGTCGCCCCGGCCCAGTTCTTGTTGATCTTCCCAAAGATGTAACCGCATCTGTTCTCAAGAAATCCATTCCTATCAGTACTGCTATCCCTACTCGCCCCACTAGCATCCCCAATACCGCCATCAGTGCCTTTACTGAAGACGCTGTTGCAAACCCCCGACCTGTCATTAACCGCGCCATTGAATTAATTAATATGGCTAAGCGACCTGTTATTTATGCCGGACAAGGTATTGTTGGCCATCCTGACGGACCCAAGCTTTTGACTGAACTCGCTAATAAGGGTAATATTCCTGTGACTACTACTCTTCAAAGTCTTGGTTCATATGATGAAGAGGACCCCAAGTCTCTCCATATGTTGGGTATGCACGGCTCTTGCTATGCCAACTTGGCCATGCAAAATGCAGATTTGATTATCGCTCTTGGTGCTCGTTTTGACGATCGTGTTACTGGTCTTGTGAGCTCGTTTGCACCAGAGGCTGTAAAGGCTGCCAAAGAAAACCGTGGTGGTATTCTTCATTTTGAAATCATGCCCAAGAACATTAATAAAGTTGTTGAAGCAACCGAAGCTATCGAGGGCGATGTTACTGAAAACTTGAAGAAGGTTGTTCCACACGTTGTTGGCTCTGAGCGCAAGGAATGGTTCGATAAAATCAAATCTTGGAAAGAAAGCTACCCATTTTACTATGAAAAGTCTACCCAAGATGATCAAGAGCTGAAGCCTCAACAAATTATTGAAGAATTTAACAAGCAGACAAAGGACATGAAAGACAAGGTCATTGTTACAACTGGTGTAGGTCAGCACCAAATGTGGGCTGCTCAGCATTTCCGATGGAGACAGCCTCGTTCATTCATTTCTTCTGGTGGTCTTGGCACTATGGGTTATGGTTTACCTTCTGCTATTGGTGCAAAGGTAGCCAAGCCTGACCACATTGTCGTTGATATTGATGGCGATGCTTCTTTCTCCATGACTGCTATGGAACTTGCCACAGCTGCTGAATTCAACATTGGTGTCAAGGTTTTGTTGCTGAATAACTCGTTCCAAGGTATGGTCAAGCAATGGCAGGATCTCTTTTACAATGAACGCTACTCTGGTACTACAATGAAGAACCCTGATTTCTGCAAATTGGCAGAGGCAATGGGCGTCAAAGCCATTCGTGTTACAAAGGCTTCTGAGGTTGAGGCCAAGATGGCTGAATTCTTGGCTCATGATGGTCCTGTCATTATGGACGCCGTTGTTTGTAAAAAAGAAGTCCTTTACCCTATGGTCCCTGGTGGAAAACCCTTACATGACTTTATCCTTCATCCCGTTATCGCTGAACGCAACAAAAAATAAGCTCATTTCTTCGAAACTATAAAATATGCCCCATTTCTTTAATTTTAGCATTCCCTCATCATTTGTATCAAAAGTTATTGCAATTATAATATATAAATTAATAATCAAATCCAATTGTTACTGTCGTGTTTATTTTTTTAATTGTGCTTTTGAGTATCATTTATTAAAAGGTGTAGGTACGTTGTGCTAAAGCATTCAACCGACTTGCCATGGTTTATTCCAGACAAGAAACGGCGAAGGTGCGCCTGTCAGGGATACACATATGAATATGCGGGCAAGAAGAATTTAGTAACAGCCTAAGTTAAGCAATAGACAATGCTTTTTGCATGACAGAAACCCAGAGTGAACCATGTTGCGCCACAAGCAAAGTATGAGCAACACAGTCACATTGATTTTTTTTCCGTTGTTTTAACGCGTTTTTCACTTTATTTATTTTTATTTTTATCAGTTTGTTCTTTGACAACTTTCCTATTTTAACAACAGAAAACACAAATGACCAAAAGAACCAAGGCCGTTGAAGAGATAGAAGAAGAGATTGAGGAATACGAAGTTGAAAGTATTGCTGCTCATCGCGTTCTTGGTAAAACTGCTGTAAGGCCTTCAAGACTAATATATGTTTATAATGTTTTTAAAAACAAAACACGGATGGCTTAATCTACTGTTACTTATTAGAAACGCATCGAGTACAATATTAAATGGAAGGGATATGATTCTTCTGAAAATACCTGGGAGCCTGAATCCTCAGTGTAATTTCCAAAGCACCTTATATTAATATAATTCATAAATGTAAACTCATTTTACCCGTCATTAGGCACGCAGAAGAATTGGTACAAGATTACTGGAGTAAGCATGGCGGCATTGAAGCCCGCGACGCACTCAAAAGCAAAACGGGCAAAGCCGGTCGCAAGTCAAACGCCAAATCCGCCGATACACCAGCCGCATCTGGAAGTGCCAGAAAGGCCAAGGCAGCTGGAGCTGAAAAGTCCGCCGCCAGTGAAAATAGCGATTCAGCGCCTCCCAAGAGAAGAAAATTAACGGAAAACACATCTGCAGTCAAGAAGAAGGAAGCTGAAAAGAAGCAAGTGCCTGTTGTTAAGTCTGAAGAATCATCAAGAGACGATGATGATTCAGAGGATGAAGAGGAAGTTCAGCCCCCAAAGCAAAAGGAGCAAAAGACATTACCAAAGAAGAAGCAGCAGGAAGACGAAAACAAGGAGGCTGATGACGAGGAAGACGAGGACGATGATGTTGACCCTGAGGATATTGTGCGCGATACAGACTTTCGTAAGGACTGGGATTGGAAGAACGATATTGAGAAGATCATTGAAGTTCAAAATGCGGATGCAAACGAAAAGAAGTCCAGCTACCGTGCTCTTGTTAAATGGTAATAATTATAATAGAGAAATCAAGCGATTTGATTGGATGAAATAATATGCAAATATTTTAATGATAACGACGTACTAATCTCAAGTAAATAAAATGAAATATAACAGGAAGGACGGTAAATTCTCCCTCCACTCTACGGATATAGTTCGAGCAAAGTGCCCACAGCAGGTAAGATTAGTCGCGAAAATGAGTGTGGGAATTATGATGACTTACGTTTTGTTAGCTAATTGACTATTACGAGTCGAAATTGGTTTTTGAGAAAAAGTAAAAATCCGTTAGTCAGCCGTTATTTTTTATTTAAACTCAACTATTCCTTACCTTTGCCTCTCTTTTCCATCATTCTTCTTTATTTCTTCTCTCTTCAAGAATAATAAAAACAAAAACAATACAACAATAATAATTAGAACACAGAATGGATTTCAGTAACTTGTTTAGTGTTAAGGACAAAGTAGGAATGAACCACAATAGGGTGCTGCAGCATGGCATTAAATAAATATAAATTAATTAAAATAGGTTGTGTTGGTGACTGGCGGTTCCCGTGGTATTGGTGAATTGATCGCCACTGTAAGTGATGGATATGGCCATTACATTAACATAATAGTAACAAACACGCACAATCAATGGGAATAGGGCTTTGTTGCTTCTGGTGCAAAGGTGTATATTAGCAGTCGTTCTGCTGACGTGTGTTATAAGGTTGCCAAGGAGTTGAGCGAGAAAGGTCCCGGTCAGTGTATCGCCATTCCTGCTGATTTGCAGCATTCTAACGAAATCAGACGTCTGGTTGAAGAAATCTCAAACAAGGAAGATCGTATGTATTTCTATTGCTACTAAATTGATGGCACTGTATTCAACTTTATGCTAGATATCGATGTTTTGGTCAACAATGCTGGCGCCAACTGGAATGAAGCCATTGAAAAGTATCCTGAGGCTGCCTTTGATAAGGTGGTCAACCTGAATTTGAGAAGTATCTTTTTATTAACTCAAGCGTAAGTCATTTATTTCTTTTGGCGATGATAGCAGTAATAATAATAATAATCGTACTTGATAGTTGTCTTCCTTTGTTGAAGGCCAAGGCTTCGCCTGAGAACTCCAGCTCTGTTATTAATATCGGATCTATTGACGGTTTAAGAGTAAGTCGGAAATGGTGCATTAGCTGGGCATGAATAAGAGTATTAACAGGTTGCTTGTGTTTTAGAGCCCGCCCCAAGAAACCTACGCTTACTCTGCCTCCAAGGGCGGACTTCACCATCTCTCTCGCCATATGGCCGGTAAATTTGGCCACTTTGGCGTCCGCGTTAATGTGATCGCACCTGGAGCCTTCCAATCCAAGATGATGAAGGGCACTTTGGATAAGTTTGGCGATCAGATTATTGCCAAAATTCCTTCTGGTCGTCTCGGATCGCTTGAGGATATTGCTGGTACTTGTATTTACTTGTCTTCCCGTGCAAGTCATTATACCACTGGTGCTACCATCACTGTTGATGGTGGCTCTCTTGCTGCTTCCAAGCTTTAAAACTGTAAAAAATAAACTTGTAACCTTTTTTGTATTCTATGAGTAAAGGCAGTTTTCTTAGGAATAGAAACAAAAGTGTACTTGTCAGAACCTTTATTATTATTATTATTATTATTTACTTTGAAAAAGTCTATTGCCAAATAAGAGTCAGGCTCGTCATGTTGTAAACTTTCTTGCAGTTGGATTATTCATTTTCAACTCAAAGCATTATAAGTTTATTACACGTTTTATTGATTTATGCGATGGGCGTACCCGATCTAGCAGCGATGGCTGCCAAAAAGGCAGCATGGGACCAAGTCAAATCTCTTGCACCCTTCATAAATCCATCATTTCTATCAAACTGCTCCGACATGGAGCCATTTTGGCTCTGATGGTACTGGATTGTTTTTAGAAAACGATCTCCAGCCTGACGTGTCGCCTGAACGATACGCTCCAATTCAGCTGATCCAACTTTGTAGTCACCCAATGCGTCATTTCCCATTCTTGCAAAAAAAGCTCGGTTGATCGTGTTGATGACCACACCCTTTTTCGCAAATTCATGTGCAGCTAAATAGTAGAGTTCTGCATAACCCGCTGTTGTCAAAAACCATGGATTACCAATGGAGGTATGATATCCGTCATAAATGTCCTCTGGGTAGCGGCCCACTGCTGTACCCAGTGCTAGATTCTCATTGTTGTTTTTGAGGTTGATGGGGAAAAGGTGAGCAAATTCGCTTTCGAGACGAGCGGCGGTTGCGAGAATCTGAATGGCCATTAGTTTACACTCACCCAATTTATCACTATAAATCACTTTACCTTGTCTGACCCAGGCGTCAAGAATCCTGTTGTATATAATATTAGTATTGTACCAAGCATACAAATATAGATATAAATATGCAGATTTATTTTATTTTATTTTATTCATTACCGTCATCTCTACTCGCCAAATTAACAGCCAAAAGCGTCGATGCATCCAAGCCACTCGGTTTTTGAATACCATTTCTCACATCTTGTGTAGCGATAATATAGTTTTTTGTTGGATCCCAAAACGATTCAATACGGTGCTTTATTTTCTCTGCCGTTTCGGAAAACACGCTTGTCTCGTGTGAGTAAAAGTAGTCTGCACCGTCCAATAATGCACGTCGCATGACCATCAATGTGTAAAAATGGACACCTTCAATTTCTTCCCAAAGATCATAGCAGGGTTGCTGCCATACACTTACTACATAGTAAAGGTCACGTAGAATCATGGGTATAATCGTGGTGTTGATAAAATCGTGGTGTTGATGAAAAGAGGCTATTTGTAGCATGGCGATGGCACGTTCTGCAGGGCCATCGTTTTGCGGTCTATTAAAATAAGGTTTTAGAGTGCATGCATGAAAAAATCCATATCCCATACCTTCCCCAGCTCCCTGTATAACCTGTGCCATCTGGATTGAATTTGGGTTCCCCTAAACAGTTACATACCGTTTGAGTGTTTTGTATGTTTGATTGAAAGATGGTATAGTCATCAAGTATGGCATCCGTGTTTCTCTGGATACCGTGAAGCACCCTGGCTACCAATGCACTATCTCTCACCCAAGCATAAAAGTAATCTGGCTCATGTGTAGATAGAGAGGCCGCAAAGAAACCTTTGGCGGCACCAGATGGGTTGATGTTGCTTAGCATGGCGTGATAACTGATATTCTCCTGTCGATCAATCCAGTCATCAAGGGTATCAAACCCGGATGCTTTGAAAAAAGTCTGATGATAGTAATGGTCTTTTTTTTTATGTATAAGAAGCATGATGTGTTGATAATAATGTTATTATAACTCACCTGATACAATTGAATCAGTTTGTTTGCTGCTTGTACTATAGTATAGTAAAGTTGTTAATATGATGGCTATCAAATAACCAGAAAACATCCTTGTTGTGTTTATTATTATTATTATTGTACAGAAGCAAAAGAAAGAAAGCTAAAACACCCAGGGGTGAGTTTATTTTATTTTATTTATCTATTTATTACAACAGGGCAGGTGACCTTTGACATGATGAAATCAGGTTGACATCAGCCATTGTTACTTACTATTATTATTATTATTATTATTATTATTATTATTATTATTATTATTATTACGATGATGATTAACTAATGCTTTTATTATTGTTATTACTTTTAGCACCATTGTAACTGAAATTACTATTATTGCCATCGTTACCAATAGCAGTTCTTGTGGTGCTATTATTGTTATTACTACTGCTGCTATCAGCATTAAACGTCTGACTTAGTAGCGGGCGGAAGCTTAATGATTGATTATTAAAATTGTCAGGTGTGTGGAATGAGTTGTTGAATTGTAAGGCAAGTGCAATATCATCTGATGAAAACAGATTGGTTTCTGGTGTCTTGGTTGATAAAGCTGTGCAATGAAAGGGTAGGTTCCAATCTTCACAGTAAGGTTTTTCATTCATAATTGAATTCTGAAAAGGCAATGGTTGCTGCTGCTGTTGCTGCTGTTGCTGCTCGAGTTGCTGCTGTTTCTGCTGCTGCTCGAGTTGCTGCTGCTGTTCCCGTTGGTCTTGTTGATACTCATTCTGTTGTCTTAGTACATTGATATGAAGCGAGTATAAATCACGTATCATAAAATACAATTTATCTGCCATTGCCCAGTGATTACGAGCAGTCTAATTGATTTTAGAGTTAATTGCACTTGCGTGTTTCTATAGAAACGAGTGATGGACTTACAAGTAATGCCTGAAAGTAAATGCCTAGCGACATTTTGGCTCTTTTAGCCTCTTCTTGGTTTTGTGAGAAGGACGAGCCAACAATGACTGTTGCCACTGTATAAATGAGATAATTCACAAAAGGTGGCATTAGATTTGCTTGGTTTCCAATCTCCTTGAGTAGCAGCGTAACATTGTCGACTGCTGCCAAGCACTTATCCACGCTGTTTCTTATATAGTTCTTTAATTCCGACTGCACAAGGTCGGATTTCAGTGTATCCGTCATGACAAGAGAAGGGCGATGCAGTAATACGATTAACGTATTAAGTAGTATATGGAGCTATAAATAAATATGTATATAAATGACCAGCCTTCACTCTCTCTCACTCTCTCTCTGTCAGTGACGACGACAACATACCAGTACGAACTGTCGCTTGCTGCCAACTCCACCCTGATCCGTCGATGATGCAAAGTTGGCGGGCGTGTTCTGCAAATAGACGGGCAGCTCGTTAAACAGCTCGTCAATCATCTTATCAAGCTTTGAAAAGTCGGAATCGGGATGAAATGGAGGTTTATCCGAGTTTTTATCTTTTCGGTTGACATACAGCGTGATTTTGCCGAGCAGATTAGCACCACGAATGACATAGGTGACGCTGCTGAGATGAGGTCGATGGCTGTCTCCATTGGTAGCCTTTGATGAGATGTTGGTTACGGTGCCCAAGGTGTTTGTGCCTAGAATTTGGCACTCGCGCAGTCGGCTGACGTGTAATAGCAAGTGTTTTTTACCATCGATTGTCTCTGTGTAATACTCTTCGGATTGCCCACAAATTGTGCCTGGTAAAAAGGCAGTGCAGCTAGTGTCGAGCAGCATGGAAGGTCTTCCGGTCGCTGCACTTGAGAATCTAGTTTTTGGCTTATTAATTGATCAATCCACGTTTTATCATTGTTGTTATTTATTGCAGTACTTACTGATCTAACATAAATATCATCCAAAATACACTACGTCTCATCTCTTGCTGTGATAGCTTTTCCAAGCTTCCATTCAATTCATTATCCTTTTCGCTTGACTCCTCGTGAAGACCCAACTCCATTGCCATTCTAATAGCCATTCCCGCATACATCCAGCATCTAATTTGATGTTATTACCATGCCTTGCTCTTGTCTTGCTCTTGCGCTTACCTTGGGCCTCTTCCACAGCCATACTCGTGTATGGTCAACAGCGTCAATGCCTGTACATTGTACATTGTGGGCTCGTCTATTGATTTGACAAGCAATTCACGTGCCTTTTCGGCATATTTCTCGCCTGCTCGCCATGCAGGATTGTCATTGATACCAGGACGGTTAGAGAATCTATGTTGAGCTGTGTTTAGTACATGCCAGTTGTGTCATTGCTATTGGCTTTTACCTTGCACACGCGGCCATCAGACTGTAGATAAAGAACTCTGAGCACTTTCGTTCCCTCACATCCTGTCGAACAATGGTTTGATCAAAGATGGGCGAGCAAGGATAGAGATTTGCAAAGTAAAGATCAAGAATATGCTCAATCAGCTCAGTGGGCGGGAACGAAGCACTTGGCTGTGATGGAGGAGGCGTTCCTAAAATGGTTGAAGAAACACCCGTGAAAAGCGCAGGTGTTTCTGTATTGTTGTTGTTGTCATTGATGATATTTGGTCTTCGTGGTGAAGGGGTTATAATGGTTGGGGACTGCTGCTGCTGCTGATTAGGGAGAGAAGGAGAAGTCTGCTGAATGGGAGAAAGCAAGGTGCTCTGCTGAGCCTGCTTGTCACTTTCTGCTGGATCGACATTTTGTAATAGTTGTTCCATCTTGTTTAAGCGCTGCTCCAACAGCTCAATGTAGCCACGTCGAGGTCCACGCTTTTTGTTGGAAGAAGTGTATTTACACTCGATTTGGTATCTATTGCAGTTTCCACACGTTGGCTTCTCTCCATCGCATTTGATCTGCAATAAAAAGCCATTGTGTTATTCTTACTCTTATTCTGAAAAGGCCACTTCAAACAAACCTTTTTTCTGCGACATAATTCACAGGCTTGCGTTAACCTTTTTCTTTTGGAACCTTCTTGCTGACTGTTGCTGCCACTGTTCATTCTACTTTTTGTTATTAAGAATAAAAAAAGGGAAAGAAAGAAAATATTTTGTTTTTTGGTTGAACGGGAATTTCCAACGGATAAATCTACATTCCGCCTTCGAATTTGTGTTACCGGCATTTAATTTTGCCGAGAGTATAAAATAAGAAATCGTGGAAGTTCTCATCTCTTTTTAAACTTCTCTTTTTCTTTTTCCCTTTTTGTATTGATAAGGAAACCACTGTTCAGACATGCTTATTCTTTCGATATTAATCAATTCTCATGCAAATGCTTTTATTGAAACAAATATTTATCTTTCAAGCGTATGTCTACAATAGGAATTCTCACTATATTGGCTGGCTGGTGCACTTTACCGTACCGTAAATTTGGGAAACAAACATCGCGGGAAGTTTACCCCGATTTATTATTTTAACCGTCTCAGAAATGAGTGCCATTGTTACTTTTGTAAATACATTTAGTACATGTATATCATTATGATGCAGACAATAGATATCTGCGTTTGTATGCTTATTATGCTGTGCAAAACTATCATATGCGTTACTCTTATTTCATCTAAACAATACTAAACCTACTTACCCAAAGAGAACAGAAACTGTTTTGCTTTTGGCTGAAAATTCAGCACAAATTCAAATCGATGCGAGAGAATTATTTTCGATATTGCAAAAAGATTGATGCTCTGTCTTGAGTGAATGGGAATAGTCAATAGATGAATGAGAATGTATTAACAATATTGGTTCTTGACTTTAATCAAGGTTTATAGTCTATTTTCATCTATTTTCATCTATATAATTATATATAAACATGTCCTAATTATTGTTTGTTTCCACAAAAAAATGCTTATACAAGGAAACTAAGGGATTATCATCCCTTCATGCTTGACTTTTCCGGAGAATAAATAATCCGATGCCCTCTTTACTTGCCGTCACAAACAATGTAAAAGTGAATGACACAGCATAGTTTATTGATCGTCACTTTTTTATATAGTTTTTTTTTTTTTTTTTTTTTTTTTTTTTTTTTTTTTTTTTTTTTTTTTTTTTTT
>VCJI01001895.1:24409-47583 GCA_024139395.1 Backusella morwellensis
GTATTCTGATTTCGAGGTAATTCCATTAAACAGTATTCCGATATCAGGGTTCAGTGGTATGAGCTGTGACGGGTTTGGTATGTGGTGAAAACACACTCAAAGCTAGGGAAAGTGATGAATATGCGGAAGAACCTACCAATAATATGCTAATATGTTATTAATAAAATCGGTTGTTATTCTAATATACTATTACAATGGACAAATTCTAGCTGTCTGCCTAGTGTAACAAATATGTTTTATTCAAAAATCAAGGGACCACAAACCAGGCCATAAAAAAATGTCTAGCCCAAGACATTTGTCCAACCACGTTTTGTCCCAGTGCAATAAAGAAGGACTATTCATTTCTCATACTCTCATTTATTTGTGTGTTCCTTTTCCGTAATATCTTTAGCTGGATACAACAAGAAAAAGTATTTTTATTATTTGTATAATTAACAGTACAACTCGATAAATAGAGTTTAGGATGATAGCGACAAATATCTAGCTTCTCGTGTAATATGCTTAGCACTTTCTTGTTGCTGATGATGAAGATGTGATTGGCATTAATATTTGCCGGGGCTTTTCGATACACGTATCTAACCATCCCGGCTGATTGCTGTTGGTGTTGCCCCTAACTATTGAACGAACGACTGCTACAGTGGTTTAAACATTGTTCTTTATTACTTTTTATGTCACCAACCCTCACCAGGAGGTGCAGCTATCGCATTAATAGTATATTGCCGCGGGTGACATGATGAATGTGGATAATGTTATACAATTGAGAAAGCTTACAAGAGGGGGAAATGAGGGGTATGAAAGGGAAAGAATATTAATGCACTGTTGGATGAAGACTTAAGTGGACACAGGTTAGGGGTAGTTGCTTCATTAATACTGGGCGGGAATCCTGGGCAGCAATTGTTCAGACCACAACCAGAGCAAGCAGATCTAGCCTAAAAGCAGTGTTAAAACTCAATGCAGTTGTACGCGGGGAGGCGAGCGGAAAATGGGTAGCCGCTAAGAGGTAGGCAGAAACGGTGGCAGCTGCTACAGTGGAACCTGTTATCTGAAAACATGAATATGAAATGAAGTACTGTTTCCAGTTTCCAAAGCAGTGTCAAGCTTTCCATTTATATCCAATAGATCAACAAATTTGATGAAAAGTGCAGCTTTTTTTTTAACTAAATGGTGTATTCGTTTGAGCCATGTTTCCAAATGCCAGTTCCAACTGTAATTTCATTTTTACTTTGTAGATTAAAAACATGATGGGAAGAACCTGCTCACCGAAATGGCTGACATGAACTGGAATACTCATCTTGCCACATTTAGTCACTCTGGTAACATACCCTTTTGGGCGGTCAGCAACCAGCACACTAATATCCACACCTATGAGTTTTCAACCATAACATATGTCAGTAGATGATTAGACATTTCACTAAAATATCATCAACTTTACCAAAGTTTATTATTCCAATTGTAAAAATACCATTAGAAGCGCCATCCTTGTGTAAGACCAGTTGATCGACCATGTTCTTGAGAACCCGAGGGATCTTGTGACCTTTCTCGAGAATGTTTTTGATACCATTTTCTTCGACATACTTTGCTGCTTCACCTGCAGCGTACTCGAGGCTTTTCGTGCTATTGGGGTACGATTCTCGGACTAGTAGGTCAAATCTGTGACCCATTGCCTTTCTGGTTTTAGAGTTTACATCCAAAAGATTTCTCTTGAGTACTTTTCTGTTAGAACTCGGTGTGGACACGCTTTCACCCTTAGGCAAAATTGAGTCTTGTTATTTCAAAGAAAAAATAGTAAAGTGTTTAATGTTTTCTTTTCTTTTGGCTTTTTAAGTCAGCTCCAAATTATTAAACAAGGTTTGGATACCATTTTATTGTATATCTTTAAAGGGAGATGGGAACCGAACGATAGAAACTAGTTGAAGGGCATACCAACTTTCCTCTTGGTATTGAAGCACCATCACCTGGAAGACAAGACCCATCACTTGAAATATTGAGATTTTGATAGATTTAGGAGAGACACCAGCAGTCACCCAAGAAATTATCTGGTATTTTGTTAGCAAGACACTCTTGATTTTATTATGATATAGCTTCGAAGAAAACGCTGTCTTGGCAATTCACAGATGGCGAGGTCTGCTTTGGAGGTATTTCGGGCGGCGAGGGTACAAAAGTCTAACTTGGTATCGGCTGCCTTGTTGTATCGCTTGTTTTTAGAAGAGAATCGTCCTCCTCTTCAGGTGTTTCATTCTCCTTATTCACTCTGCTGGATGACATGGTAAACAACAATCGAAATTAAAGAGAGAGAGAGAGAGAGAGAGAGAGAGAGCAGCGTTAACGGAAAGAATAATAGACAAAGTATATATTAACATAAAGTGCACACTTTAAAAACCTTTTGTCAAGAGCCAAGACAATGTGAACATTAATACAGTGGATTCCCGCCAACCTCCTTCTATTCTTAGGCATTTTCATTGTTGTCACAAATAAAAGAGCTGGACAATAAAAAACAGCTCTAGTTTTCTATTGATAATAACGATAATAGAAGTAAGTATAATCATCATTAGTGTATACTACCAAAGGTATCTTACCATATTCTGAGATTGCTGATGCTACTCCCACTGGGAGTAAACAAGCCATTTTTTTGTTGACTGTAGTTAAAGTGAAAGAATGAAGCAATGAGCCAGGTACTCTTTTTGATATATATAATAATGAAACTACGCCGCATAGAACAACCAAACCATCGTTCTCATTGTTAGATATATAGTATATTTACCTCGATCAATGATATTCTATCCACATAAACTTGATGATTAGATTTGCAATATTCCAATGCAACATCATCATTATGTAATGGAAACTGGCTTATAAGTGATGATATCTTCTACCTATCGCATAAATCCAGAGTGGCTGCTTTTGCAAAAAAAAAAAATACCGGGCGGCGAATTTTATTGGATCCCGTTTTGTACATTTCAGCCACCCAATTTTTTTTTCTCAAGTGTGCACACATTTTCGGTTCATGTGAATGCAGAGTTTTTCTCTTTCTCACACACTTCAAAATGGATATTCATAATATTGAGGACTATCTCGACTTACAAGATCAGCACGAAATGAATCTTCTTTCAGCTGAAGATGATGGCTCGGAGCAAAAACAGCAAGATAACCACACAGAATGGCATTCAGAAACTGCACCGCTCATTATCCAAGATGATGTGCTTGACAACAATCCATTCATGTACACAGATGCAAACTGGAGCCTTTTACAATCCAATGTGCAATTAGAGGGAATTAATCTAACCCAGCTTATAAATCAAACAACCAATGGAATCAGCACCAACAATGACACTAGTGGCGATAAGAATACTGCTTTTGTAACTCCCGATTCACTCTTAAAAAATACGCCTTCGGAAGTCAACGAGCCAGAGCAACGCATTACACGCTCAAGAGCAAAAGGCGTGACCGCTCAGACTAACCCAGTAGAACCAAAAAAGAGAGCGACGCGACAGAAAAAGCTTTACTGTACATGTCAGCAACCGTATAATGGAAAGCCCATGGTCCAGTGCGATCAGTGTCAAGAATGGTAAGCCTAGGTGGATCATGTCTATTCTCATAAATTAATTCACGTTTGATAGGTTCCATTGTACTTGTGTAGGATTTGATCCGGATACAACAGATGATGTTGATTGGTCGTGTCAGAGCTGTAAAGGTAAGCATTGTCTCTTTTTTCTTTCTTTCTTTCTTTCTTCAATGATGATGATAAGCCATCAAAAGTGGAACATGCGTTGTCTACGCATATCATCATATATATATACTTTATATTCTTTCCTTGTTTCTTTCTAAAAAGGCAAGGGAACACAAGTCAAGACAGGAAAGCATATCTTTAGTACTTTTTTAACAATTATACCCTCTTAAACCATATAAATGATTATTCAACAAATGAACAAATATAGAACCTTTTGCTATCAAGTATCTTGTTTATTATTATTATTATCATTATTACTTTCTCTTCTTTATGTACTGGAGGAAATGAGGCTAATGCAAAACCAACTTGTGTCATGTCCACTGCCTTACATGGAGACATTAAGTCTAAAAAAGACCAAGGCGAGGCTTGTGTTATTAGAGAGAGAGAGAGAGAGAGAGAGAGAGAGAGAGAGAGAGTGTGTGTGTGTGTATATATGTGTATGTGTGTTTGTGTGTATGTGTGGGTGAGAGAGTGAGGCGAAAGCCATAAAATGTGCAATGTAAACCAGTGTCTTTATATGTTTATATAGCAATATAAATTGAAAGAAAGAAAGAAAGAAAGAAAAAGATATTATGATTATTATCAGGAAAACTCACACTCTTTTATTTCATTCTAGATAAAGAAGCAAACCAAGAAGAGGAGAAAGATCAAACAAAGTCAAAAGTGTCAAAAACGCTATCACCACCGCCACCACCGCCTGAACCTGTCAAAACACCAACGCGTACGACTCGAAGCTCAAAGCAGTCAACGTGTCTCTACTCTGGCTGCAATAATCGTACACGTGCCGATTCTTACTGCAGCGATGTATGTGCACGTAAATCAAATGAAAAGGTGGCACATGAATCCAGTCCAAAAAGCAAGAGGAACAAGAACAAGAAGAAAGAAAGCGACGACACCAACAACAACAACAATGGTGATGATGATGATGAATATAAAGACGAGCAAGAGAATGATGCTGAAGAAGAGAAGGGTGAAAAAGAGGATGTGTTTGCATTTAAACCTGTCGAATCAACACTAAAACGCAGGCGTCCGTCGCGTTTACAAACATTTTCAAAGAGAAGCACAAATAAGGAGCAGACAGAGACGGAGGAGGAGGCTTCATCAAAGAGCCCATCAACAGAACCAGATACACCAAGCTCTGAAAACGCGCCCATGTCCCCGAGTCAGATGTCTGAGCAAGTAAACCCTGTTCGCCGTAATGTAATCAAAAATTTGAGTCAAATCCTGAAAACGATTCTAGAGTCTGCAATGGAGAAGGCACCTGATATGTTTGAGGATGATAAGGATAAACCGGTACAGGAAAGAGCAGAGAACCTTGCTCGTGCAATTGAAAACACAATGTTTGACCAACTAGGCGATATCAAGGAAGGCCAAAAGCAGCGTACCTGTGGTGAACCCTACAAAAGCAAGTTTAGATCCCTTTTGTACAACCTGAAAGACAAGGCCAATGAAACTTTCCAACTGCGCGTCGTGTCCAATGATCTTGAGCCCATCGAGTTGATCAATATGTCTTCTGAAGACATGGCTAACCCTGAGCTAAAGTCCATGGACGAAGTGCTCCGAAAGAAGGGCTTAAAGGAGTCGGTGCTGAAGCTGGTCAACACACCCATCATTAAAAAGACGCACAAGGGTGATATCATCATGATTCCAAGCAAGGATGACACCTCTAGCAGTTATACAGAAGAAACATCTACCCCTACTCCTGTTCCTGCACCTGAGCCATTGCCTGCACAGCCCCAAGATGCCTTTCAGCCGGCTGTCCCCACTGGACCCGATGCCAAGATGGATCCATTAGATGATATATTGGCTCGTATCAGTGTGGCCAATCCAGCACAAGATAGCAAGCGCTATGCCTCGGCCAACTTGGAAGATGAGGCTGTGAAGAAGCGAAAAATAACTCGTGATGTAGAGGACTTGTTGGGTGAAGAAGAAGACACGCCTTTCCAAGTAGACGAAGTGGATGAAACAGAAATCCTAAACAATGAGACGAGCGACGAGAATGCAACGAAAGAAGACCAGGAACAAAGTACCCCAATGGATATTGATGTGCCTAAATTACCCACCGTCTGGGAAGGACGTATCAACATGCCACAAGTTGCTGATTTTGAAGCCTCAGCTAGACAAATTGGTGGTAGACTGCTGAATGAAGAAGAATGGGCAGATGTACTTTCACCAACAATGTGGGTTGAAGGACGTATACCAACGGAGAGAGTGACAAATTACGTTACACAAAGCCAATACTCATCAAGTCGAGAGATTGTTCTTTTAGAAATTGAGGCAGGATCCAACAGAAGCGGCGACACGCCAGAGATAAGAGAATTGAACGACAGACAGGCTCACATACTATTAGAATATCTTGAAACACGTAAACGCTATGCGGTTGTCGGTCATAACAAGACCAAAATAAAGGACTTTTACCTTATTCCATTGTATAAACATCAACACATCCCCGACTGTCTCTACGTTGTACGCGTAGAGGAAACTGTGCGTGAATGTGATCTATTCCTGGGCGTGCTGATCTTGTCCAAACAAACACCCCCAGCCAATCAGGCATATTTACCACCTCAAGCGCACTCCACACCCTACCATCCCCCTTACTAATTTCTTTTTTTAAATAAAAATACATACAAAAATACATTTTATATATACATTAATACAAACGAGCTTGAACTCGACTATTTTCAAAAAACAAAGATATACTCCTTAAAAGTGTTGTGTTTATTATTATTATTATTATACATGTAATCTCAAATATAGCATCCAAAAGTAACGATGGTGTCAAATAAAACAAGTAAACAGTACTTAAAAGTCTAAAGTGCCATGCGCAAATATTTATTTATTTATTTATTTGTCTATTTTACTCAAATAAGTAAACCGAGAATAACAGCAATAATAATAATAATAAGAGAAAAGAAGAATCCGAGCACTTAAAGTGTATAGTGATCAAGTCTAATTTATCTCAATTCAGACTTTACTAGAAATAAACATTGAAACACACATGCAAGTACATTAGGTTTTAAGAAACACTATTACCAGATTACTCCAAACCACTGTTTTACATTAATTTAAGCGAGATCCGTTCTTCAAGTAACACAAAAAAGTTTTTTCTTTTTTTGATAATTCAAGCGGAACTGATGGAATGGTTTTCCTTTCTCCACACTCAAAACCATTTTTATTAATTAATATTAAAAAAAAGACTTGCAATAAATCAACAATCAATCAGCCAGTTCATTAAAATAGGACTGTCTTTTGCTAATTAACTTGACATTTTGATATTTTTGGTTTTCTCAAATCCAAATTGAGAAAAAGGAGAAATATTAATAATAATTACAAGGAAAAAAAAAAGCTAGTTGGAACAAGAGGTCCCATGAATGCATCTCACAAAGCGGATCTTCTATTTCGTGTAAATACATCATTGTCGCACAACAAGCTAATTCAACAGTACAAGATGTTAAAATACAAAAAATAAATCATTAAAAAAAGTAAAACAAAGGGGATTAAGGAGTGGTGATCTACTTATATAGGATGAGTTAACAATACTTATTATTCTGTAAGGGGAAGCACAAAGATATATACTTTGACGTTATAAAAAAAGCTTATATGGTCATCATATTACAGAACAGAAGGTCCCAGCAAAAAACGGCCAAATAAAGGACTGTGTTGTCAATAACATTGTATAAATAAACTGAGTGGTCGAGCCCCCTTTCTCTTCTTCTTTTTCTTTTACTTGTTTTAATTACTCTTTTACTGTAAACCTTTTTTCTTTCTTTCTTTCTTTGTAATATAATACTTCTTCATATATATATGTATATATGGGAATAGAATATACCCAACATACATTAGAAACCTTTCCTTCTCTTTTTAAATACATTACATATCCTTCCCTTCTTTTTTTTTTGTAAATAACATGTGGTCCAGTAGAGTAGCCCCAGAAGAAAACACTGTAAATCATTCGCATCTTGGTAAGAGGGGGCATGTCTTTGTGTAAAGGAGTAAAAGAGGAGGGAACAGATCGGATAAAGATATTAATTATCATTATGTGTATTCATATTAATAACAATACTTTTAGTTCCATGGCTTCGTAAGAAAGAAAGCAGCTGGTCGGTTCTCAGTCATAAACCTAAACCTGTCACTCTCACGCCCTCATTCTCCACACTCTCACTTGCACTCTCCGATACCTCAACTTTAAACGAAACCGAGTTACCACCAACCTATCATGATAAATCACATCCCTGGGTCTATCAGTTCCCTTCTTATTTAGCAGAACGAACGGTGATTCCACGAGAGGAAGAGGGTTATGAAATATTACCAGACTATGACTGCACCATCGACAAGACATTTTACACTTATGTAAAGTGTGAATTTTCGCATCCAAACATAAAAGCAAAAAGTAGATCATGGAGGTAAATCATTTTTCATGAATGCTTTTTTTTTTAAAACTCCCTTCATCTTTAACGAATTACATGTTGCTCTAGATACTTTTATGTACAGATCTATGGGACCATGATTATGGCATTCCAAAATGATCCTAAACAAAAGAAGAAGGTCGCTCCAGTATGGAAGTATTCAATGTGCGGTGCAGAGGTCAAGGTGGCATCTGATTATATCAAATATCGCCATGTTATCCGTTTAAAACTCCATAACGGACCACAATTCTTATTGCGAACACGCAACGATAAGCAATCAAATGAATGGATTTCATACATTGAAACATCCGCAAACATTAGTACGGATTTAGATGATCGCAAAATGCCAACATTTATCACTCTACCCACTTCTAGACGTAGACAATTGCAGCGACAAGCAACCCAAATAGTACAAGAAACCTTGACATGAAAATAGACAAACCAGATTTGATCACGTGCTTTCAAAATTTCGGCCTCATTTTTTTTCTTTTTTTCTTTTTATTTTTTTTCCTCTTTTTTTTCCCTTTTTTCTCTGCTTCTGTCGTACGTGGACCTTAATATTTTATTGATTTGATCATTAAATTAATTGCTCTTTATTTGTACTTTTTTACCGCGTTCAGTAAAGAATTAGGCAATAAAACCATAGAAAAGAAAATCACATCAAAAAACAAGACAAAAAAAAGGTGTTTTTCTATTATTTCTTACATTCAACGAATTTATTTAGTTATTAACCCCTATTTTATTTATTTATTATTGTTATTGTTATTATTATTTATATTAAAGGAACCAAAACGCCTTTTTTCGTTTTCTTTTCTTTTTGTTTTTCCCTTTTTCTCTTGATAAAAACGTAACAACAACAGTCGTAGTAACAACAAGAACAAGAACAGCAAGTAGAAGAAGCAGACAACAACGAAAGAAAGAAAGAAGAAAGAATAGACCAGTTTGGTTAATAAACAAGTTGATACGGAAAGAACCGAACAAAAGAAAAAAGGAAGAAAGCAAAGTGAAGAGACTCGATGAACCCAACAAACAACGCTAGTCTTGGACAGGTCAGCGATGTGCCAAATGCCAATTGGCGCAATGAAGTGTCTGTGAACGATAGAACTCGCTTTGTGAGCCAACTGTAAATACCGATTTCTTGTTATTATTAATATTATTAATGGATTTGTGCATATAATTGAATGCGCGTCTGACTAAACTCATACCATTGTTATTGCTGCTGTTGCCTTTTCGGATTTATTTATTTAGGAGCATGGCTTTGAAGCGTCTAACACCCAATGCCTCGGACGATGAAACTTATGCTTCAGCTAGCAACTTTGAAGCTAGTCTTTATCAAGGCTGCACAAATAAAGTAGGTTCAAAATCATGGCGAGCCAAAATAGCAAATTCACTCAATTAGTATGCTGTATACCATATAGAATCAGTACATTTTATACTATGCAAAGAAATTTCAAAGTATAAAGGACCAGCTTATTCATGGCCAGAATGTGCCCGCTAACAATCTGCTTCAGCAGCCAATGTCGCCTTTGGCTTCATCTCCCCAAAACCGCAACTTCCAATCTCCTCTGAATTTGAACCAGCAACAGCTCATGCTCGGTCAAAACCAAATGCGTCCCAATCTCCATCAACAGGCCATGCTTCAAGGAAGGCAACCTTCTACTACTTTGCAGCAGCCTGCTCAGTCGTCCCAAGCACAGGTACAGGCTCAAATGCTTGCCCTTCAAAGATCTGCTGCCGCCGCGGGTGCTTCTGCTGGTCCTGCTATGCCACAGTCGATGTCTCCAGCCCAGCGTCCTCCCACGGCTAACAGTCAATTGCCTTTAAACATGCTGAATATGAATGCAAATAACCCTCAAGGTTTAAATCTGTCTCCACAGCAATTTCAAATGTTTTTTGCACGCCAAATGGCTCTTCAGCAACAACAACAACAACAACAACAACAACAACAACAACAACAACAACAACAACAACAACAGCAGCAGCTAAATCAACAGCAGACACCGACGCAAACACAGACTCAACAGACGCAGCAATCACAACAAACACAACAAACCCAGCAAACGCAACAAGCACAGCAATCGCAACAAGCACAGCAGCAGCCTCATTTGGCACAGACAGCACAAAATCAGGCATTTTTACAATCAACGGCTCCCATGATGAACAAGGCGGCGGGCATGCCTGGCAATGTCCGACCCCAGGGAAATAACTTTTCAACAGCCGGTGCAAATTACCCCAATATGAATATGGCTGCTGCTAGTCAAATGATGGGTCAGAGGCCACAAGGTTTTCAGCAACAGCAGCAAAATATGATGAGACCTCAAAATATGATGAATCAAGAAATGCTAATGCAAAGATATCAACAACAACAACAACAACAGCAGCAGGGGATTCATGGTCAAATGGGTATCCAACGACCTGCTATGATCCAAATGCCCATCAAACCACTCACTCATCAACAACGCAATAGTGCGGCTGCTGTTGTAAAGCAAATGGACGAAGGCATACAACAAGGAAGAGGTAATTATCACTGATAATTAATAATTGGGGACAAAGGGTGTGTGGACATTGCGGGTGAAATAGATTGCGTTTTGATTTACTTATTCTTATACTTATAGCACGTGGTAACGTTATTGAAAACATGAGTGAACAGGATAAAAACGATATCCGCGAATTAATCCAGCAAATGAAAAGTATGTACGATAAAATTGACAATTTACTACCGGTTTTCCTTGCAATGACCGGTAATATCGAAGCAACGCGTCGCTTGATATTAATGAAGTACATGTTTGAGGACCAATTGACTTCATTGCCACAGAACAAATTCATCATCAGTTTGGAGCATTTACATAAACTAAAGGAGCAGTTTAGTGGCTATTTTGCTTGGGTTCGTAATGCTGTTGGTCAGCAGCAACAGCAACAGCAGCAGTCACAAGGATCGCCAATGATGAACCCTCAGCAGCAACAGCAACAGCAAGGCTCGCCTATGCTGAATCAGCAACTGTTGAATGATTTGGGTTCTATGCCGATAAATTTGCAGCAGCAGCAAATACAAATGCAAATGCAAATGCAGCAGCAGCAGCAGCAGCAGATGGCCCAACCGTCTGCTATGCAAAATAATATTAATTCCATGCAGAATTATTCTCAGGTAAATACAATGCCTCAGGCTCAGGCTATGGCTCAATTGCAGGCACACCAGCAACAATTGGCTGCACATGCATCACTTGCTCAACAGCAAACTCAGCAGCCTGATCAACAGCAACAGATGAGCTCTATGCATGACGCTGGCGTGGTAAATGAGAATAATAATACAAATGGGGCAGAGTTACCGCAGGGCCAAAGTCAAGAGGCCCAGCCTGCTAATTCCACAGCATCCACTCCTACCCTTTCAGAAGCCATTAGTAGTATCAAGCGTGGAAGCATTGATTTGAAACTTCCTCCTTCCAAAAAACAACGTGGCACCAGATCTGCTGCCAATTCACCTACAATGAAGCGAAAGAAGAGAAAGTCATCAAGTCCAAATACCACGCCTGCTTCTGTTCCTGCATCCATGCCTTCATCTGTCCCCACTTCCATGTCTGCATCTACACCAAGCTCCTTGCCAATGGCTCTTTCAGTGTCCGCTTCCGACAATCAGCCGAGCATAGCAAATCATAATATGAATAATAGCATCAACAACAATACCAATTATAATAATAATAATGACAACATCAATGATAATAATAATAATAGTAACAACAACAACAACAACAGCAATGATGATGATGACAATACCAAGCCTGCCATGTTCAACAGCATGAATATTTCTCAGTCCATCAATCAGGTCTTGTACAATAACGGTCAAGGTGGAGCAAGTGGCATCCCAGTAAAAGGGGGTATGCCGTTGAGCCAGCATCAAGCTCAATCACAAACCTTTTATATAGCGGCAATTAATAACGGTATCCCGCCTCAGATTATTAATCTACTTCCTCCAAAGGCATTACAGTTAAATTGGCTCTTATATCAAGCGGAGCAGAAACAGATGACCCTGACTCCTCAGCAACAGCACCAGATCCAGAAAATATTAAGTGACCATATTGAGCATGCAAAACAACAGCTTCATATGCATCAAAATCAAAATCAACAGCACCGAACCCCACAATTATACAATCAACCTCAAGGTGAACCTCAGCAAAGCCTTTCATCATCAAATCCATCACAGGCAAAAATAGAACCATCTAAAACAGAACCCGACATGTTTATTAAATTAGAAGAAGCCCAGTCATCATTACAAAACACGATACCCTCCAATGTAACAACATCTGCACTTGATAGAGTGACGCCATCTTCCATGGTACCACCCGGAATGGATGATGTCATGTCATCCATGCTGTTCCCTCAACACCATCCATCACCACAACAACAGCACCAAAATTCACAACCACAACTACCACCACATTCACAATCACAATCACAATCACAATCACAATCACAATCACAACCACAATCACAGCAACCGCAACAGCCGTCTCCAGTGTCACAAAAACAATCACATATTTCCCCTCAACAACAACATCAAACACCCCAGGCGAACCCTCTATCTATCCAACAAGACAATCATGCTTTTGATGGCTTCTCGGGCGCCTTAAAAGAGGGCTACAAGGATGAAACTTTTGGTACACCTGACATGACACTATTAAAACGAGAAACAACAAACGAATTGGACGATTTGCAGGCATCGTCTTCGTGGTTTGATTCCAACCTTGATTTGGGGCTTGATGTATTTGATTGGGATAACAATGACTTTGTAAAATTGGACGATGAGACAAACCTCAATTTATTAAGTAATAACAGTGGTAATAGCAGTAATAATGGCGAAAAAAAAACGTCTGATGATAAAAGTCTAATGGATGAGAATGGCAAGCTGTGTGTTGTCGGCCTATAATACTAGTAATAATAATAATGAATATATTTAAACAATAAAAAAAAATCATGCACACATACACAACGTTTACTTTATGACCATTTCGGATATGTTTTATGTTGAGGAGAATTGAACCAATCCGCATCGTCTATTCGATTGAATTACACATCTTAGATTGATCTGAGATTCATTTTTTGGTGTATTTAAGTGATACTCTCACTTTTTTTTTTTGCTTGCGTTCTCTTCCTTTCTTTCCTTTCTGTTGTTTAACTTTATTCACGATACAAGAAAAGAGGAATAAACATGACCATTGATCTTTGTAAGTGAGATCAATATCAAGGTGGTAATCGTACTAAAACAAAGAGAACTCTTGTATACACAAAGCAAAGCCCAGATATCCTCAGGACACCTATTGGGGTAGATTACGCCATTTTATTGATGTAACAGATCCACGGTAAAGATATTTATTGGAAGGAATAAGCGCAAGCGAAATAACAATGGCGTTGTAGAACACTTCTTGTGTCAAGCAAAGAACTTGAAAGATGTAAGGATTTATTGGCTAATAAAAGCCAATATGATCAAGTGGATCCCGAAAAGCTCTGGAAAGCGAAAAAAGGTATGTATAAAGTAAAACAAAGAAGGTTACCAAGACGTGAAATTACAACATTTATACATCTTGATAATAAAAAGTTGTGGACTCCACCATACATCCCGATACGAACGAGCCGGTCTTTTTGCCTTTCAGAATGTCCTCTTTTGTGCCTACGAATATGGTTTTAGTAGCTGGTATGCTGTTGCCTAATCCAAGTGTAATGTATATATACATACTTGTGAAAAATCGAGTGCTAATAGCGTCTTGTTTACCAGATTAAAAGCATCCTGTTTTGGCAGTGGGCTAATCAGAGTGTGAATGTTGCCTTTAACTCTGCCAACGCGAATAAAACAACACCAATGAGTTTAAAGGAAACTGGAAGTGAGTTTTTTTTTAAAAAAAAGAGAGAAAAGAAAAGAAAGGCAAAAAAAAAAGCGGGTGTACTAAATGGAGACATTCTTCTCTTTATGTGATTATTAGTTGCTTATGCTTCAGCTGTTACTACATCATGCGCTTTGGCTGTTGGATTGAACCAATCCGTACCAAAATTGAATATCTCGCCTCAATTAAAATCACTTTGTATGAAGCTTGTCCCCTTCACCGCCGTTGCTGCAGCAGGTACAGTTAACGTCTTTTTAATGCGTGGGAAAGAAATCAGAGATGGTATCGACGTCTTTACCGAGCAGGGCGAATCGGTTGGTAAATCCAAGCAAGCTGGTTTATCAGCAGTATCTCAAGTAAGTTGATTGACATTCACTATTTACGTCTTTATTAATTGAATAAACAAATAAACAAACAATAAACAAAAAGGTTGCCATTTCTCGTGTTTTGACAAACGCGCCTGTATTAATTATACCACCAATCATTTTGGGTCGTCTTCAAAAGACGGAATTTATAAAAGCACGTCCTGGGCTGGTGGCACCTATTAACTTTGGTAACTAAATAGCATGGCTCACTATGGGTGAATACTAAATATATACGTGAATAGGTCTGATTGCATTGTCACTCATGACTGCTTTACCTGCTGCAATTGCGGTATTCCCGCAGATTGGCGAGCTAGAAACTTCAAAGATCGAAAAGGAGTTCCAAGGCTTAAAAGATAAACAGGGAAACCCCATTGAAAAGGTGTATTTTAACAAAGGACTCTAATAACGACATTCTGGCGTTGACTCCATGTGTACTTTAGCATCATAAAAGAAATAAACACTCGAATGAATATAATAGAAAACAAGTCGTCTTCTTTATTTCTTTCTTTATAATAACTGTACATGACCAAAATTGGTTCAATACAGCATTTACCATTGTAGACCAACTCGAAAGGATGCTTGAATTTATTGCTATAAAATGACAAAAACACCGCCCCAATTGGCTGTAGTCAACTGGTTTCCCCGCTGTTTACCTCCGTTACAAAGAGGTGCCACGTCAACTCTACTTTTGTAATAAGTATACACTTTGTAATATTGAAACCGATCAGCAGATCTGCTGTACATACCAAATATTAACCTCTGTCCTTCTTCAAGACAATAGTTAATAAACAACCCCCCACATTCAGGTGCTGAATCGAACTTTATTCCTGTGACTTGATTGGTGCGATAATATCTGCCCAACCTCACTTTTAAACACTAAAAACGTTGGAAAAAGTTCTTTTTTCTTCTTCTTCTTCTTCTTCTCCTTTCTTATTACCAAACCGCTAATATCCCACAAAACTTTCTCTTGAGAAAATCAAACTAAAGCAGCAACCAACTGGATATGTCCATGAAGAAATTACAGAGTAACTAGAGCATAATAAATAATAACAACAAATTGGCTCATTGATGAAAAATAACATGTCTCTTTTTTCCTTGTAAAAGCCGAGATTGATAGACTTTTGAAGAAAGTCGCAGAAGGAGTAGAGACATTCGAGACGATATTTGAAAAGATTCACACTACACAGAATGCCAATCAAAAGGACAAGTATGAGCTAGATTTGAAAAAGGAGATCAAAAAGCTGCAGCGATTACGTGACCAAATTAAGACGTGGCTTTCTTCCAACGACATCAAGGACAAGCGTCAATTAATGGACAATCGCAAGCTGATTGAAACCCAGATGGAACGATTCAAGCAGATTGAACGAGAAATGAAGACAAAGGCCTACTCAAGAGAGGGTCTCATGTTGAAGGAGAAGCTTGATCCAAAGGACCAAGAAAAGGTCGAGATTTGTGACTTCATCACCTCCATGGTCGATGAGCTCTCCAGACAGATTGAAAAGACAGAGTTTGAAATCGAAAACCTTTCCAGCACAACTTCGAGAAAGGGCAAGAAGGACACGCAGCGTATAGAACGCATCAGTGAGCTCGAGCTTTTGAACGAAAGAAAGAACTGGCACATCAACAGACTCGAGCTTATCCTGAGATTGCTTGAAAATGACCATTTGGAGCCTGAGAGTGTGAATGATTTGAAGGACACGATACAATACTATGTGGAAAGCAACCAGGAGCCTGATTTCGAAGAGGTGGAGGATATGTATGATGACCTGAATTTGGAGGAAGAGGAGAAGCTGTTTGCTATTAGAAGCGAATACCATCAAGACAGTAAGTCATGCCTTGGGTGTGTTTAATGGTGTATTAAACGTAAATAATGTGACTTGCAGATAAATCAGACACTCAATCTGAGAAGGAAGACGAAGAAGAAGACGACGAGGTAAGGAACAAGATGGCGTCATCTATAGTAAATGACTCACGTCCTATCCAGGAGGAGGGATTCTCAAATATATCAAGTCCCGTCCAAAGTCCAGGTAAGTGGTAAAGAGAAAGTCATTGGGATGGTGATTGCTAACTCGATTCTCTCGTGCAAACAGCTATTACAGATCAAGGTAAGACGAGCCTTTATACTTGTATATAAACAAATCAATAACACACTTGCATTTATATAAAAGATCAACCTACTCTTCTTGCCAAGGCAGTATCTCGTGCAGATGCTTCTTCATCCTCCTCTAATCCCTCAACACCCACTACCACCAACACCCTCAAGTATGCACAAGCTGCAGCCTCTAGTAGCAATGGTCCTTCAAATGATAGAGGTATTGACAACAAATATATTTGAATTATATATCAATGCCTAACAATAACCACTAGCTGTGTCAGCCTGGGTTGAACCACCAAAGATTGTTGATCAATCAAGACAAAGTGAGGATCCAAAACAACCACAAAACACGTCAAATAATGCAATGCCTTTATCATCAAACCAAGGAGCAGTAAGTATATTCATTCATCAAGTGGAGTGGAGTGGTTTTTCATCATAAATAAATAGGATTTGACAGTGTTGCCTGCTTCTCTTGCTGACTTGGCACCTTCCTTTGAATCTGTCAAAACAAAAGGTAGTTTACATTATAGAGTATAGAGTATAGGGCGCAAAACTAATGCAGAACATTAGGATTACATAGAGACGATGTACAATACACGAATCAAATGCTGGATGCTAGTTTACAGCACGTTCCTGATCTCATTGATTCCGAGAGACCCAAAGTATATCAACCTCGCAATCCATACAACACACCAAGCTACTATCCTCAACAGCCACTCGCTATCTTTGATAATCCCATTCTATTCGACAAGTTTGACATGGATACACTGTTTTATATCTTTTATTACCAGCAAGGCACCTATCAACAGTAAGTTTATCACTCATTTAGCCCATTTTATGTCATAATAACAACATCAACTATGAAACAGGTATCTAGCGGCTAAAGAGTTGAAGAAGCAGTCTTGGCGATTCCATAAAAAATACCTTACATGGTTCCAGCGCCATGAAGAACCCAAAAAGATCACCGATGACTATGAACAAGGAACATACATCTATTTTGATTATGAGGGTGCATGGTGTCAGCGTAAAAAGACTGAATTTAGATTCGAGTATCGCTTCTTGGAAGAGTCATAAATCAATTGATTCTATTTTACTTTAAGCAACAATAAAAGTTAATACCCTTGGTTGTATCCTCTCTTGTATCCTCTCTTGAGTTTTTTATCATTGATGAACTCGCTCAAGAATTAAGTATTGATTTTGGGAGATGCTTTCTTTTGGATTATATGATTGCTGGTTATCAATATATATGTCTCAAGCAAAGAACGTCCAATATTTTTCAAGTGATGCAAATGACTCTATTACTAACATAAATATCATATCTGCTTGTTCATGCTTTTTAGCAGAATTATGCCCCTAAATAGTATTGTATTAAAAAAATCAAGTTTTTCTTATCCTTTTGTCTTATTTTTGTGTCACAAATACTAATTTTAGTAGTTTAGTGTAACCCAAAAAATAGATCAAAGCAAAGCTATAAAATACTCTATTATCATCTCTTTTTTTTTTCTCTCTCTCTGATAAAGATATTTCCGTTAAGTATAAAATGAGCTCTGAACAACAGAAAGCTAAAAAAAAACCCCCCAGCAGCGCTATTGAATTTAACCACTACCACCCGGAAGAAGAGAGTTCTGATGGCAGAAAGAAAAGAACTCTACCAGAAGCTGATGATAGTTCTTCAGAAAACAGTATGTCTTCGAAGAAACTTAAAGAACAACAGGAAGAAAAGCCAGATAATAAGCATGAGAGAGGCAGTTGGACTGAAAATAGAGATATGGCATTAATGAATTCATATCTGCTATACCGACCTCATGCTGTATCATTTAAACAACGTACAGAAACTTGGAACAAGGTTACAAGTGATGTCAACCAGCAAGACAAAGATGTAAAACCAGTAGCAAGGAATACTGTGGTCAAACGGTTTGATAAACTGGTGGAGATGTACCAGAATCGGTTGATTCATTCCGTAGTGATGTGTACCACCCCTACCGAACACTCATACATACATATGAAAACATCGCGCCATGGGCTGATATTGATGAAAACAAGGTAATTTGATATCCTTATTCGAAATACAATGCTAACATTTTACAATTCAGTGGTTGATTGGAGAAAGTGATATAATGTCTTATTTGAGGCAATTTAGAGATAGTTCAATTCGCTTAACTAGCTCTCACGGCAACATCAACGACAATCGCATTCTGTAAGTAGAACAAACAATTTAAACTAAAAAAATGACATATTTGACCAATATTTGATATTAGTTCACTTTATTCCATATTTGCATTCCTCTCTGAAAAAAAAATATCAATAACGAAGTACATGCCACCTAATGAGCATAATGCCATTAAACAGGAGTTTCTAAAAGTTTATGTTACGGCGTCTGTTCCACAGAGCAAATTGATCTCTTGGTGCACAGCATTAAGCGTATGTATAATGGTTATTAACACATGAGTCATTATTAATTTAAATTGTCGATTAATATAGATATTTGATGGTGGATGGTTTGATGTAAAAGATAAATGCATCAAATATATCAATGAAGCAAAAGAAGATAATGATGATATTCTGAAGCTATTGTCACATGTTTTGTTTGATTTGTAAGCATAGTATATCAAAATCTGAAATAATTTACTAATGAATACAATACAGGGTACCTATATTTACACGAGAAGTGGATGCATCTTCAGATGCCGAAGATAGTTTCGTCCATAGATATGTTCGTCATTTCTTAGATAATGTATTTTCAACAGAGCCACTATTTTATCAAGCATGGTATAGTAGACATACTTCAAAAGATCAACTAGTTGCTCATTTTGTATTTACTTTAGGGCCAATTTAACGTTGAACAATTCGTCTGACAGCTTGAAACCGGATTGGACGCTATATGTAAAGCCATGGTACACTCGATTTGATCTGGCAAGTTGTGAAGTTAAGCCACCAGGCAAAGTTGGTCGTGGTGATGTCACAGACTTTGTTAAAATGGGATTGAAATTAAAGGAAATTGTGATATTATGAGCGTCGAACGAATGAAGTAAATAATAGATTGGAACAATATAACAAATGAGACTCGTAAAACTCTTTATTAAAGTGGTGAGAGAGCTCATAATAGAATTCATCCACAAATAATTGATATAGAAGGCTGAGTTGCAATTATAATAGTTGATGTGATATCCAGCGGCAATATGATTTTATGTGTATTGTACCACGTTAAGATATGGTAAATACAACAGAAATGATTGATCCTTTGGTTAAAATTGATGTTGAAAACCCCCCTGGTCTTTGGTATTTTGGTTGAAGGTAAGTCCAATGAATATATATTTTCTTTAGTGGTTACTTTATACTTACACTCATGTTAAATTTATTTATGTATTCATGACAGGGGCCAAGATATCAATTTATGGAATGGATATTAAAGGACAGGCTTACCGTATGTACTAGCTCGGAAGCTACCAGCTAATCATAAACCGATCACATCTCCCCGTATTTCCATTCTTATTATCTGTTCTTTTTCAATTCAAAGTGAGTAAATGTATTAGTTTGCTTATATATAAGACTTTGCTAATTTATTATTTATTATCCATAGAGTTTGGCTGTTGGAATTGCTAAACAGGTGGACAACTTACAAAGAAATGAAGCTCTAGGCAAACGACGTAACCGTGAGAACTCTATTGCATCAGCGAGCACACCTAGTCCCAGAACCGCCCCTATAAAAAGAAAAGGCGAGAAAATTAGATCTTTTCATGTATAGTGCATGCAGTACTATTATTACCATATTGAACAAGCATACAACATAGCCATTCTCTTGATACGACATTACATTTATTTTTTTATTGACTTCAAACCATAATGCCATTTTACTTTTACTATTGTTATTGTTCTCTCGTAATATATTTTAATATTGTCTCTTTACGTTTTAAAAAATAGTAATTGAAATCAACAAGAATGTGATGTTGCATTATTTTTTAATTTTAAAAATGACGTCATTGATAACGGAGTTAAAAAACGGTGTAAAAAAGTTCGCTTGTTTTTATTCTTTCTCCTTCAAATTCTGTCAAATAGAGATATCCTGCCACTTGATTTATAAGGAACGCTTTCTTTTCCAGTTATTAATCTTGGCTTAAAAAGAACAAAAGATCGAAATGGGCAATTGTGAGTAAGCAAATACTGTAAAGTCATTTATAAAATAACGCACACATGCTTATTGACTCTGATGTACACAGCAGAGAAAACGCTTGAAGCTATCAAATACACCAGAGGCAGTCTCCGCATTCTGAATCAACTTGTTTTACCTCATGAAACAGTGTTTGAAAATGTTGTCAACGTTCAGGATGGTCATGCTGCCATCAAGACTATGAAAACTCGCGGTGCACCTGCAATTGCCATTGTTGCCGCCTTATCATTAGCAGTTGATGCCAACACCCGTCTTGAAAAGAGTGAGTTTAACAGCGTCCAAGACGCCAGCCAGTTCTTACAAACTTCACTTGAGTACCTCAAGACCTCTCGACCTACTGCTGTCAACTTGTTTGATGCTGCCGCTAAATTGAGCGGGTTGATAAGCAACACCGAAAAGACTGCTAAAAGCGCCTCTGATGTGATCACTGCTTATATCGATGCTGCTGAACAGATGTTGGTCGATGATGTTGAGGATAACAAGAATATTGGGAAATACGGCGCTCAATACATTGTTGAGAATGCCAAAGATAAAGAAAATATCTGTGTCTTGACTCACTGTAATACAGGGTAAGTAGTAATAAGGGTGGTGGATCAATCAAATAGTGCTGTAAAAAGGGAAAGAGAGAGAGAGAGAGAGAGATAGTCTACTTGTTTGTGCTGTAATTGATTAATATATATTATAAAGCTCTCTTGCAACTGCTGGCTGGGGCACTGCCTTGGGCATTATTCGTGATCTCAAGCTTAATGGTAACTTGAACCATGCTTACTGTACCGAGACTCGTCCTTATAACCAAGGATCACGCTTAACTGCTTATGAGCTTGTTTATGAAGATATTCCCGCTACTTTAATCTGTGATAGCATGGCCTCTGCATTGCTGAAGCAAAACCCTCAGGTCCAGGCCATTATTGTTGGTGCTGACCGTGTTGCTGCCAATGGTGACACTGCCAATAAGATTGGCACTTACCAATTGGCGATTACCGCCAAACATCATGGTATCATGTTTATTGTCGCTGCACCTGTCACCTCCATCGATTTATCTACAAAGAATGGTAGCGACATTGTGATTGAACAGCGTCCTGCTGAAGAGCTGGTTACTGTTGCTGGTATTCGCGTACAAGATAACGAGCCTACTACTATTCGCACCGCTGCAGAAAACATTGGTGTTTGGAACCCCAGCTTTGATGTTACCCCAAGCAGCCTGATATCTGCTATTGTCACCGAAAGAGGCGTCATTGTAAAGAACCCTGGTCAGGAAGAGTTTGACATCGCATCTTTCGTTGCACAATAAATTAATGAGTAATACTCATAATAAATAATAAACTGTACATCACAACCAATGACAAGTATTCAAAACTATCCAAAGAGCGATCATGAAATGACAGACGTAAAAATTGAAAAAGTCAGTCACCAAAAAAAATTTTTTTTTTAACCTATTTAAACCCACGTTTAGCCTTTTATTGCTGTCTTTTTCGTCTTTCTTATTCTTATAAAACAGAAAAGGTATGTAACTTGTCATGTTTTTTTTGAAAAAAAAGTGTGAATGAGGAAAACTTTACTTTGTCTTCATTTTATCTTATCGACCATGATGAAGTAAACCGCTGTGCTTCGCTGAGTGCAGTTGATACTTGCCAGTATAACTTCCTGACACACTTTTTTTTTTTCTTTTGTTTGCATTTTTTTCACATCTTTTTAATGGGATATTAATCTTCAATTATTATAGGCTACAAGTAGTGAAATATAATGATGGATTCCTGAGTATCTCAAAGGGTAAGTTGCATCAGAAAAGGGCTTCCTTCCAAGTAAAGCAAGGAAAATGACATGATGAAAAAGCTACAAACATCACATAAGGAAGAGCCGTCTTAGAGTCCCGACCACGATAAGATTTCGGGCGGTGGCTTGGTGCTGATAGATGTTTTATAAAAAAAATACCTGAAAGTCGTTTTCTATTGCTTTAACAAGAAGGAACCATTAAGTTGTACTTTTTATTAACATTTTATATTTATTTTTAGTTTGTATATTGTTTTTTGTCTGATTTTATTAATTAATAAAAGTGTATTCTACGTAACAAAGAAACGAATCTATTTTGTATACAAGTTGTGTTTGAAAAATACTTCAAGATGAAGTATATCGTTTATTTTTAGTAGCCATATCCTTCATCTGGTTTAATAAAATTGATTAAGGAGGGTTATGTTTGTGCAAAGAGATCGTTAAAAAGACTACTTTTTAATCTCGATATTAAAAATGAAGACCTCGATTTACCCTAGTATGCGCAAATATCTTCTTTTTTGTCCCCAAATTTGCTTATATGCATTTTTTTATTTCATTCAAGAAGGATTGTGGTTTTATCATTCGCTGTGTTAGTGCTCTACGCTCTTTCTTTTGTATCTCGAATAATAATAATAATAATAATAATAATAATAATAATAATAATAATAATAATAATAATAATAATAATAATGATAAACTAGGATGTTGTCAATCCCATACTTAAGCTTCAAATGATCGTAATACTGGGTCACTGGCTGCTATAAAATGAG
>VCJI01001910.1:11619-32042 GCA_024139395.1 Backusella morwellensis
GGATGTCACTATGCATCCTTTTTTAGTATACATACAACACATAAAGCGTATTTAATTTTGGAATGCCCGGATCCCACCGAAGAAAATAAAACATACGCTGATACCGGGCAACAAACCAAAGTTTGGTTGATCCGCACGTTCTCAGATTCCTACTGCTGACGGCATTGGAATGAAGGTTCATGTTCAAAAGAATAGAAGATTCATTGAAATCATTTTCTCAAGTACCGACGCTCAAGAAAAATACAGCACGCAAGGGATTTTTGTGGATAAAACGACCATTTACGGATGACTGTCTTTATCACTTACAGCCACCATTTTGAAAATCAAGCTAATTGGATTACCCTTTTTAACCGAAAAACAACTCGAAGAGAAACTTAGCATTTTAGAACAATACGGAAAGATGATTGAAATTAGCATTTTCAAATCCTTTGGATGGTTTGAAGGAAAAGGATATGTACTCTCATCCAGCTACATGAAAATATAAAACAAGAAAGTATTCCTCTTATTCTAGATAAAAACTCCGTTGGTTACCTGGTCGCCCAATTGCTTGTCGTTGTGGTGCACCTCATACTACCCGCTCTCATTTGATTCTCTGCTTGAATGTTGCTCGTCGTTTGGATTTTCCGGTTGGTGCTCAACCCAATCCAATTGACCATTTCTTGAATCGCTTTCCTTCTGTGCGTAAGACTCTTCTTAGTTTTCCTCTTTATGCTGATGAGCTGCATCTATGCAAGTATTGGCCTACCCTGTTGACAATCATGTGTGAGGTCGATCAGATCTGCTTACCAGATGAATACTTCTCTGCTGCTTCCCTTGACCACCAAAGTGATCTATTGTTGAATTGGTATCGACACCGTGAATGGCCTCGCATAACTACTTCTAGTTGTATTCGTATCCTCCAGGAGAGCGGTGTAGCTTAGTTTAGTTTTGTTCCTTCTTCTTATTGCTTTATCAACCTTTTTTCTAGTTTAGCTAGTTTTTATTTCATTTCTTTATTACTTCTTTTTTCTTGTTTTATTTTGTAATCTCAGTTCTTTGTGTCGGTCACTTGCCTTATAGGCCTCAGACCACTATGGCACGTTAAACAATAACAATCTTAGTCTATATAAACACTCCGATTGTCCCTTTTATGCATCATGGTCTTCCATGCCTGCACACTGCACCTATTGTAAAGCCACCGACCATAACATTTTAAACTGCCAATTCAGAGTCAACAGGAACGCACGTCAATGTTGGACCTGCAATAAAACAGGTCATTTACACTGCAAGTGTCCTGAAGCAAAGAAAATGAAATCCCATGATATGAAAGAATCCGCTCCGAACAAACGTAACCGATATGAAGTATTCTCTGACTCTTCGTTAATGTCTACTACTAGTTCTGCCAACAACCAGAACAGTGATAAAAAGAATGAACAGGCTTCCGATGCCAATGGCAAGGGTTTCCAATATTCTTTTAGCTTTCCCCCTCTCCCAACAACTAAAGTGGAGGTTACCACTGGTCCCCTTGAAAAGACGGAAGGACCTCTGGTGAACGGTGCTTCAGACTCCAAAATGGAGGCTGTAGTACCCACTGGAAGGTAATCTTGTCTTTTCTTTACTCAATTTAGGAATTCACTTCCTTGTCCCGCTCTCGTGTTATCAAGTTTCCTTTTTCAATTCTTTGTTCCGTGTTCCTTGTAACACACCAAAAACCTCAAACAAACAGTCTTATACTCCCTTTCTAGTTGATACAGTTTAAGGCTTTAATAAATTCACGTTATTTAAAAAAAAAAAAGTAAAACGTATTTAAGTTCGATAATATGAATCAAGTTAAAAAAAAGAACAGAAAAATAATCTTAAATGTATTTTTTATTTTATAATATAAAAATGCGATGAAAATACATTTATAGTACAGAGTCAATCACTCCAGACCAGTGATTCGATTTCTAACATCTATAACTTTCACTGCCACAGTCATTGGCAACCAGGTCAGCTCCTCCACAGTGAATGAAGTCGTAGTTCAATGCGAAAGCCTGACTAGCATACTGGTCATTGCAGAATGGAACCTTGACGTTGCCAGTTACGCTTCTATAGACGAGACACCTTTAGTTGCTTTGGTTGGTACATTGGGCACAGCATGCAGTGTTTGTTTCAGTACAGCTAGTTACCATTGGCCAAAGAAACGTTGATCATGGCAGTAAAGTCAACTAATAGAGCGAGAAACTTGGATTACATCATGTTTGTTTGGGTATTTTCTTGCTTGTGGCTGAGCTATTTGGAGGTATCAAATGATTAAATATTGTTGAGGGAAAAGAAACAGACGAGATGAATGGTGCCTTTTATAATTTTGAAATACATAGTGGCTCACAATCCAAGATTTTGAAGATGTTTCTTTCATTACGGCCAAATACTCAACTTTTTGTCAATATTTCACTTTTTTTTGCATTTTTTCCAAGACTATTCTCCATTTTTATTGGTTTATGACAAAAAGTGATTAAAAAAAACATTCAAAGAATCTTTAAATGCCCACTGATGCAACTTTTTGTCAACTTTCGACTGAAAAATCACTTCAGAACAATGCCCAACGACACCCATTTTTTTAATGTTTTTCGGGCGTCGCACTAGATCTCAAAAAGGAACATGGGCTTTTTTTCTGGAGTTTTAAAACTCCCAGCTTAAATTTTCCGTTGTATATGCTATGCCTTTAACGAAGGCTTATCAACCTCTAATAAGCCTCAACCACGTTTCTTGGAGATCATACACACCTTTTGAAGCCGATTAGGGGTTATTAAGCAATACAATATCTGTTTTCCGATGTTTGTGCTCAATAAAATTCCCATTCTCTCAGGGTAGCTTAGCATGCGATTTTGTTCATTGAAAATAAATTGTAATATGAATTCTGAAAGAAAATGACCTATCTGTCCTAAAAATAGCACATTGTCAGGGATGGTTCTGATAAATGTAGATAAGCTGTTCCTTCTTCATACGATAATAGAGGGACTAGGTATAATTTATAAAAGGGGAATATGATGTGAACCCCTCCTCCTTTTACTGATGTGAAAGCAAAAGAAAGAGATAATAATTAGCTACCAAAATTGGAAAAGTGACAGCAGCTTTTGTATTTTCATCTGTCCCTTTTTTATGTATATATACATATTCCAATACCTTTTTTTTCAACTCAAAAAAGTACTATTAACATGGCAGAAAATTCCACAAGAAAAGAATCGGGGAGGGTTTGTCTCTTAATAGGCAATAGTATTTTATAGTGACTTCCACTGTGTTTCTAGTAATATTTTCTGCCCAATTTTGTTCTATTTTCATGTTATTATTGTCAATGATATTAGATATTACCTAATATATAAGTAGTATAAGCATGGATCTTATTGTAAAGTAATTGTCTTACTATTTTAAACATATTAGTAAATATAAATTGTACAGTCATTCCATTTTCAATCTGGTCACTTCATGAAAATGGAATGACTGTATTATTAACTTTTCGAAAAAAGTAAACAAACCTCGAAACGTTCGAATTGTTTTCTCTTTATTCATTAACTAATGTGACCCAATTACTACAACAAAGTGAAGCCAATGTCAGTTCCAATCGTTAGGTTATAATGTTACCCCTGATTGTTTTTGTTTTTTAACTGTGACCATGACTAGTAAATGTTGATTCAGCGCACTACATAAGTATAAGTTGAATAAACGATTACAGTTGTTTTAGTTGAAAATTAGGTTGGTTTCCTAGAGCAATATGTATTGAATATTTTTTTTTTACCAATAATTTCATAGATTTTGATGCACTGAGAAGCAAGATGGGCTTTGATTTCATTATAGGGCTTGTCTAGAACTTTAAAATATCTTTTTTCGTTTAATAAAGCTTATTGATGGATAATGAATATCTCCAACCTATTCCTTCATTTTGCTATTCGATAAAAGATGAATCAGAATGCTTTTTTTTTTCAAACGTCATGTATATCTTTTTTAAAAAACATTTCATATAATTCTTTTGCGTAAATAATTTAGTTGATCAGGGACCTGTTTTTGTTTTGTTTATACTTTGATATGTTGGCTGGACATTTTTTGGCTCTACATAAACTTTGCATTGTTGTGCATATTTTCATAGTGATAAGCCATAAATATAATTAGAATTCAAGAAATTTTATAAAGAAAGGTAAATGAAACAAAAAAAAAAACTTGTTTATTTTATGTTGCTTCTTTTTTGAATGATTGATATTAAATCATTTACTCTTAGTTTACCCTCTTTTATCGAAAGAAGTTATTTCATATCACCTGGTGTTGTATCTGTGATATTCAAAGTTATTTGGTCAGTCTTTACTTTCTTGGTGGTTACCCTCTTAATTGAATATGGACTAGCAGCAGTAGGATCAAAAACAGAATCGAGACAAAAATCACTCTGGCGTTTTCATTCTGAGTATAACCAAATTCAAAGCATATCCAACGGTAGATGGGGCGGTATGTTTCTTAATTTACCTTCACTACGAGTTACACTTGGTTTCTTGTTCTGGATATCTATTTATGCCTGCGAATTACTCTTCTCGCTTAGTATTGACAATGCCTATATAACTCATTACAATGGTACAAGCTGCATTGGTAGAGTCGACAACGTTACTGAAATGAGTAGCACAATGTGGTATAAAGGAGCAACACTTACTAGCTATGCCCCTCCACAAAACAGTACTCTTCTAAGACAACTATTGAACCAAAAGCGGGTAGGAAATATCGCATTGCTTGGAGATGGTATATTTGGAGTATCGCCCAATGACGGAATATATAAAAAGGATCAGATGATCAATGTAGCGAGAATTGGATTTAATTGTAACAGTACAACATATCTACAACGCAGTGCTCACGGAACAATCTATAATGAACCAACACCTGGTACAATGCAAATGTATAATATAACAACACCGCATTACTCTAATATTTCTGCATATGATATTGGGGAGCTCGTAACTGGATATGTAACCTTAAGAACCATTGACAAGCAAAGCCTAATTAAAACCGGAAACAATGGTAGTGAAATATATCTCGTTCTTTTATCCAACCCGCGCTCTTTGCTCCCTGACATGAATGGACTCGTCTACAATAGCACTGTCTTCTTAAGCGAGTGCAACTTGTTTTACGAATATGGTTCTGTCACAATCTTACAAGAAGGCCACTTGAATGAAACAAATATTGCTGAGACTTACAGAAAGGTGGCCAATGAAACTATCGATACTAAATATGGTGATGCAGATGTTTTCCACTTCTTATATGGAAACCCATATTTCCTCTCATCATTCGATTTCCCTGATGTATTTTTAAATACCGAATATAACAAAACATACCCGGAAACATTTAAAATGATCAACAACATGATAGCAGCGCATGTTCTTAGTGGACTGGATCCTTATGCTGATGTGTGCACATTTAATCAAGAGAGTGTTCCTGTGTACTTTTATGTCCTTGGTACGAGAATGTCTTTCGGGTATATACTTGTAGGTGCCATCTTTACAGTTGTTGCTTTGCTAGTATTGGCTGCTTTTGCGTTCACTATGTTTACGAAAGAAGAGCGAAGACAATGGCTCCTGTATTCAAAAGATTCTCGTTTTGCAGGATATATTTCTACTGGTGATAATATGGATGAAAATACATTTAAAACGAATGCAAAAACTATATATCTTCATAGTGAGGAATCAGAAGAAAATTTCATGCATTACAAAAAATAAAATGGTTTTTTCTAAAAAATTCTTAAAAATCAATAAAATCTTGACAGTCCTTAAGTAATAACTCATCCATTATATTTTACCTAAAGCCAATTTGATATCGAAATCTTGGTCATTACACAAAAAATTTGTGATTCTTGTCAGAAAAGATTACTTCGTACATAGTGACATTTTCCATCTAATTTGTATGACCGTCACCAGTACTATTTCAATATGAGAGACAACAGTACCGCTATAATACATTCCTACTATTTATATTAAGAAACACTTGTAGAGTTTGTGAAAAGTGGTTCCAGCCGGTAGTACCTAATTGAGTAATATGTACCAGCTTCTAATACCCAGCTGCTTGGAATCTTGGATGTGGTTTTATATTAATACTAAAGCCCAAACGGTGAATCGATAACTGTTTATAAGTTCAGCAAGTACTACGTGTTATAATATTCAAGTTAGAACCTATCAACAAATCGTAAATTATACCTGAGCTCATAAAATTCAAAGCTGCTGCATTGATATATTTTGGCAACAAGTATTTAAATTTGATTGGACCAATGACGTCAATAAAAACGACATTTATATCGACAAAACTCGTGGCAATCCAGCAACTTTCTTTTACCTAAAACCATCAGTTTTTTTTAGACAAGAAAATGGACTACCGTACAGGCTCAAGTCAAGGTGGTTATTATGACAATAGAGCTCCTCATAAACAAAACGATGGTGGCATCACCATGAATGTTAGACAGTGTCCGTCAGATGCAGCTGCGTTATCCAACAATGTGTTTGTTGCACCAGGACAAATCCATCCCGAGAATCATTACATTTTGGTCAATGACACCTATGTTTTTACAGTCAGGTAAGGAACACCAACAGCCCTTCTTTTATTGGCACTCGTTTCTTATCATGTTGCTCTTGTAGACAAGATAATACCATGCAGCCATGTGAATTGGGCATCAACAGTGCTCATCGTCGTTGGGCTCAGTTTAGTTTGGGTCAGCCTGTTGTTGTCGCGCCTTACAATATCTATTCGGAAGCCGGCGGAAACATTTATCTTGCCTCGATGACTTTGGAAGTAGACTTTTTAAAGAGAAGCATGCGTTATCAGGACCAAATCACATCGGAAGACTTGGCAGAGGCATTCTCAGTGGTAAAGTTTAGATGATCAATGTACAAAGCTTAATACCAAAAGGACTAAAATGGGATGTTTAGTCTTTCCACAACCAAGTGTTTACCAGAGGACAGTATATGGTTTTCGAATTTCGCGGCATGAATCTTGCAGTCACGGTTAGAGATTTAGAGGTTGTGGACTTGCAAGTTTTGAAGAATCTCAAGGGCGAGGTTGATCCTCATGCTGAGCATTCGTCTACTTCGGCTAACCGCGGTATTTTGATGCATCAAACTGCCATTTCATTTGATAAAGTAGACGGCTCCAACATGAACCTCAAGAACCTCAGGAAAGCGTAAGTGCTTAATATAAACAATACTAATAATTTATGTCTAATAATCTATTTTTAGCAATGCTGCTAAGCAACTGATCAAACCAGACTTTAAATTTGAGGATTTGGGCATTGGTGGTTTGGATGATGAATTTAATGCTATTTTCCGTCGTGCATTTGCATCTCGTATCTTCCCTCCTGCCCTGGTAGAGAAGCTGGGTGTGCAGCACGTCAAGGGTATCCTGCTTTACGGTCCTCCAGGTACAGGTAAAACATTGATGGCCCGTCAGATCGGAAAGATGCTCAATGCAAAGGATCCAAAGATTGTCAGTGGTCCCGAGGTCTTGTCAAAGTTTGTTGGTCAGAGTGAAGAGAATGTCCGCAAGCTTTTTGCCGATGCAGAGGCAGAGTACAAGGAAAAGGGCGAGGAGTCTGGTCTTCATATTATTATCTTTGATGAATTGGATGCCATCTGTAAATCAAGAGGTTCTCGTAGCGGTGATACCGGTGTGGGCGATTCAGTTGTAAACCAGTTGTTGGCAAAGGTAAGATGGTTAATCTTTTTTTAAAGAAAGTAGTATATGTATACTTATATATATCTATATAAAGATGGATGGTGTCGAACAGTTGAACAACATCTTGATTATTGGTATGACCAACAGAAAGGATATGATTGATGAGGCTTTACTTCGTCCTGGTCGTTTGGAAGTTCATATGGAAGTTGGTCTGCCCGATGAAAAGGGTCGTCTTCAAATCCTTAAGATTCACACAAGCAAAATGAAAGAGAACAAGGTCTTGGATACTGATGTAGAATTGGATGAATTGGCTGATTTAACAAAGAATTACAGCGGTGCCGAAATTTCTGGTGTCGTAAAAGCAGCATCTTCTTATGCTTTCAGTCGGCACATCAAAGTGGGTACCATGGCAGGTGTTGCACCCGATGTCGAAGATATGAAGGTCAATATGGATGATTTCTTGAACGCACTCAAGGAAGTCCAGCCTTCTTTTGGTGTCTCTGAAGTCGAATTGAACCAGTGTGTCCAAAACAAGATTATTCCATTCTCCCCCAACATTAACCAGATTCTTGCAGACGGCCAGCTCTTTATAAACCAAGTACGCCAATCTTCACGTACACCTTTGGTTACTGTCTTGTTGGATGGTCCTTCTGGTAGCGGTAAAACGGCACTTGCTGCCACCATCGCTCTTAGAAGTGACTTCCCTTTCATCAAATTGATCTCACCAGAGACCATGATTGGTATGACTGAATCACAAAAGGTGAATGAAATCAACAAGATCTTCAATGATTCATACAAGTCGCCTAGAAGTTGTATCGTTATTGATAGCATTGAGCGTCTTTTAGGTAAGTTTCAGGTCAAGATATAGGCTTTGACTATTTACTCACCATCTTTCTCTTTAATAATATGCAATATTAAGATTATGTACCAATTGGTCCTCGCTTTTCTAACGGTGTACTTCAAGCACTTTTGGTCTTATTAAAGAAGAAGCCACCAAAGGATCGTCGTCTCTTGCTCTTGGCTACCACCAGTCAAAGAAGAATTCTTGAGGATATGGGCATGGTGAATGAATTCTCTTCAGAAATTTACGTACCTAGCATCACCTCTTTGGAAGGACTCGATATCGTATTGCAGGAACTCGAGATCTTCAATGAAAATGAACGTAGTCTTGTTCTAAGACACCTTCAGGATGCAGGTATGGATCACAAACTGGCAATTGGTGTCAAGAAGTTGTTGATGGTCATAGAAATGGCTAGACAGGATGAAAATAAGGTTGAGAAGTTCGTAAATACCATTTTAAGCATGAATTAAATAAACATATTCCGTGGGTGCCGGACATTTTTATTATTGTAATTAAATTTTCTTGTAACTAAGCCACCAGTAAACAAATACACTTTTTTGTTTCTGACTTTGAGCGCCTGTTTTCAATACTTAAAAATTCTGAACTAAAATCAACTTCAAAATGCCTTTAATTGCAGCCTCCTTTAAGGCTCAATTTCCTCAAGGCGAAAAAGAGGATTCTATTAAAAAAGAAGTAAATAGCCTTGAGAATCAAACCGAACCTTTTGACAAAGTGAGCCTGAATATTGGCTGGCAGCTCCACACCGACAACCAGATAAAACTCTACAGTGGAAAACCCGTACTTGGTGAAACAACCTATAAGCATTGCCTTGGGGCAGTTGTCTGTAATAACAATTCGTATTGTTCACATCGTTCTTGTACAGAAGATTACCCTGAAAAACAAGCTTGCCCTCTCAAAAGGTTGGAACGTAGACCTAAGTCTAAGCCTGACCTCATTATGAACCAGACATGCTCTTACTGCCAGCAATTGGTTTCGTGGAAGGAATGTTCAGTGACAGTACAGTTTAAGCAGTTTAAGGAAGGTGCTCGATATGAGATGACCCATAAAGGCAAGCATAGTCACGGAGAATATGAGACAAAACACCTTACAAAAGCAGAGCTCAGAAGGATTGATAACATCGTCAAAGCCAATCCATTGATAACACCAAAAGAAGCTGTAGTAGGTATATCTTCAAAACAGGCGAAGTCACAAAGCCTATCAAAGAGGTCAGCGATATACGTCCCTCATCTTACAAAGCATGTGGTTATCTTTCAGGCTGTCATCAGTGGTCTTGAGTATCATTATTTCGAAAGCTACTTTGTTAAATTTTTTGACCATTTTAACATAAAACGAAAGAAGTTCTTGGGTATGGTTATGGATTATTCTGCAGCACAAACTAAAGTGTTCCTAGCTGCTTTTGGAACGGTTTTTCTCGGCCGTTCTCGAAATGGTCCTGTTACTTACGACGGCCTGGAGTTCTTAAAAGGATGCTACTGGCACTGGATGCAATCGGTGCAAAGGATGATAAAAAACGGCAAAGCTGTACGCGACGATCAAAAGGAGCAATTCACCAAGCTCTGTTATCAACTGCGTACTAGCAAAGATGAGGAAAAATTCAAAGTTGCCCTGTCAACAATAAATGAGGAGTTTCCTGGATATCGTAGATGGTTGAAGTGGTGGTACGCTTAAATGGTAATAAAAAGCCCCCACCTGACTCTCCACCCAAGACCGATCCTTCCACATCTGTAGCATCTAAGCCTCCAGTAACTGTAGCATCTTCTTCCACAATAAAGCAAAGTCAGCAGAAGATCACCGATCTCACGGAAGAATTAAAGAATGCATACAAACAACGAACCCGGTTATTCTTGGACAACAGGAAATCAAAAATGAAAGAAGGGTGGACACATGGTGACACAAGAGAATTAACAGGCCTTGAAAAGAAGAGCAACACATTATACAGTATATCATTCGCAGCAATATCCCGTATAATTCTGCGATCGGTCAAATCCAGAACATTTTGAAACGCCTCTGAGGAACCACATATCTCATTTTGATATATATATATAAAATGTCATTACAATGCAATAGTTCAATTATTCTCTACTTTTATTTTAAATAAATATGCTTAATAATAAATTAATGAATTTTTACTCGTCGTCATCATCATCATCATCATCATCTTCTATCTCTTCCTCTACGGCTGTCCAATTAAGCGAACTCTCTACTGCCTGCCTCCAAAAAGAATACTTTTTCTCCCTCACTTCTGGATCCAAAACAGGCTCGAATGTAGTCACACCCTCACCATTGACCTTATCTAAATCATGCAGGGAATTCCAAACACCCACCGCTAATCCAGCTGCAATAGCAGTTCCCAAAGCTGTCGTTTCTCGCATTGAGGGTCTCTGTACATTGATACCGAGAATATCTGCCTGGATTTGCATCGCTACTTTGGAATTGGAAACACCTCCATCGACCTTTAGAGATTTTAAAGGTACACCGGCGTCTTTATTCATACTTTCAAGGATCGCTCTAGATTGGAATGACATGGATTCTAAAGTTGCACGGGCGAGATGATACTTGTTGGTGAATGCGGTTAATCCTATATAAAAAATGTTAGTACTTGAGGGGGGGATTTATCTATTTTATCTTCTTACCCAGCATTGTTCCTCTTGCATCGTCGCGCCAATAAGGAGCAAATAATCCAGAAAATGCAGTAACAAAATAAACACCACATGTATCATCTACACGCTCCGCTATAAAAAATAGATGGTCAATTTCATTGTGATTCCCCTTTTTCATACACTTTACTCACCCATTTCACTCACTTCTTCCATTGAGCCTATTAATCGCAAATTATCTCGTAACCAACGTAACGATGAACCAGCGACAGCAACCGACCCCTCCAAAGCATACACAGCCTTTTCCTTTTCTCCCAGATGATAAGCGACAGTGGTGATCAAGCCATGGGTGGATACGATAGGCTCAGTACCTGTATTAAAAAGCATAAACGCGCCGGTACCAAATGTACACTTTGCATCACCCTTTTCAAAACATTTCTGGCCAAGCAAAGCAGCCTGTTGGTCCCCCAAACAGCCTGCAATTGGGATATTATCCAAGGGACCATTCAACTGGATGGTACCATATACCTCTGATGATGTAGCGAGTCGAGGAAGTACTGATCTGGGGATATTAAAAAAAGCCAATAATTCCTCATCCCACGCTAGCGTCTTCAAGTTCATAAGAAGTGTTCTGCTGGCATTTGTGCATTCCGTCACATGAACCTTGTTTCCCGAGAGTTTATAAATAAGCCAACTATCAACAGTGCCAAAACAAACGGAACCCTCCTTGACACCTTGTTTTATTTTCTCGTCGTTTTCCAACATCCATTTAAATTTGACACCGGTAAAATAAGATGAAATGTCCAAACCGGACCGTTCCTTTACGAGACTTGCGTTTGGTTTTGCTTTCAAGGATTGGACCAACTCTTCGGTTCTTACATCGCTCCATACGATGGCGTTGCGAAGTGGTTCGCCGGTATGTTTGTCCCATGCAACTGCTGTTTCTCTTTGATTTGTTACACCCACACCTAAAAGGAGAAAAAAACCATTAATTTCCCCTCTACAAGTCTTACCATTCTCTTACCTTTAATATCTTTTACTTGGTAACCCATCAACTCGAATCTTTTGATTGCTTTTTCCATACATTCCAACACTGTTCCGAGAATATCCATAGGATCGATTTCGATCCATCTAAACAAAGCAGTATCCTTGCATCAGTATATGTATAGAGTTCTTTCTCTCTCTCTCTCTCTCTCTCTCTCTCTCTATTTTTTTTACCCCTGGCGTGGTTGTGATTGAGGTAACTCCACTTGGTGAAAGGTGATAAGATTTCCTTCATTATCGAAAATTAAAAAACGGGAAGAAGTTGTTCCTTGATCTACAGCACCAATAAATTGCTTTACAGTCATCTTTATTAAATAAAAGAGAGAAAGAGATGAATATCTTGATAAAAAATAATCCCAAGCTTTTACTTTTTATGTACTAACGTTAATGAAAAGTCACTTTATTATATACTCCTCTTGAAAATTTCAATTCGTAGTTTTAAATCGGCATTGAACAAGAGATAAGATGAATCTTCGTTTTAAAGATTTACACAAAACCTTATCATATATATATTGGAAACTCAAATCATGATGATCAATTACTACTTTATAAAGGTTTTTATTTCCCATAAAAATACATTGTAATAGATTATAAAAATGTACACCATATAAGATCACCAAAGATCAAACGGAGGCCCAGGCCATTCTCCTTTACTACGTGCCTCCCAGTATCCTCCTTTATAAAACCACGATTCGCCCGTTGGATCCGATCCATCTACCCGTTTTTCAAACCAAAGCGGTGACCAATGCTTATGTTCATTGTCATATTTTTTACGGCGTTCACGTTGTGCTTGCTCGATACGGTTTTTTTCAATCTCTGCATCCTTCATATAACCTAAGATATATTTTAATAAGTTTATTTTATATATGTCTTCTCTTTTTAAAAAAAGAGTTTTACCGTTTTCAAAAAACCGCTGGTCAGGTCTATGTCTCGAATCCGTCTTTGGCAGTTTCCCTCTCTCCAATTCGGTCACTTCATTCAATTCCATACAGTACTGTGTAAATCCATAGTAATCCTTAAAATTGGGCAAGGCCGGTGGGTTGACCTTCCAAATGGTACGTTGATCGTGTACCAATATATCGCTCCATTTACCCGTGACCTTGAACATCAACTGGTTTGAGGCATCATAAAACCGTGCCATGATATGGTTCCTCTCCTTGGCCACCCCAAAAAACCCGCCGCCCGTCGACTCCATAAAGGACACAACAGCATACTCGCCTGTGACATTGTTTGTCACCTCCATATCACCCACATGATCCAGGTACCGTGTACCGGCGACGATGTTGCGTACCCAGCTCGATGGCTTTGTGTAAGTGTAGTGTTCATTGTGTTTGGGGAGGGTGACATGATTCGAGCCTTCGGGTATCCATTCTAGGGATTTCCCCCAAAATTTTGTTCTTCCGGTTACGGTTTGTCTAAATTGATAGTTGTTGGATTCAGCAAAACACTACAAGAGGGGGTTAGTCAATCGTTTTCACTTTATGCTCGAGACTTATACTTTACCGCCATAACATTAGGATGATGAGACACCTTTTCGGCAAGAAATCGAAACCCTTTATCAGGACGTATACACTCGTACGTTTCGGCCAAAACAGGATTAAAAGGCTTTCTACCAATACGATACTGTGACGAGGCATAACCCGAAATGGCAAATGCCGTAATGTACATGAGGCGCTCCATAGAAGAGGTCTGTTCAGAAGCCTTATCAAGTAACTCTGAATACTCAAGTTCTTCACACTGTCTTTGTAGTGCATTGAGGGGCTCATTGATGGACACCGGGAGTGAGATGGTCATGAGGTCCTTACCGAGATTTTTACGAAGCAGACCCAGGATTGAAATATTGATTTCTACAGCCGGATGTGGGATGATGGTTCTTCGTTTGATGAGTTTATTGTTATTCATCATTGGTTGAACATGCTCTTCGGTGGGTGTGATTTCATTTGTGCCTACCGCATCATAGAATTCTTCAAGTGGAGCAGAGGTTCGTGTAGGTTTATCGTTTTGGGGCAAAGGATCGACTTGTACTAATATCTGTTTATGAGAACAAGAATATATTATGCATTCATCATATTTAAACATACCTGTTCTTTCTGATAAGTCTATATCCTTCCACTGGTTTTTCTGTGCAATATACTCTGAATAGATTTTCGCCTTGCACTGATCAACACGATCTACTGATACCGTCATTCTCTCCAAATGCTGTTTCAACTCCAATGAACTCGGAGTAACCTGCTGTAATGGTGATGATGTGCTTGACCTTTTAAAAGAAAGATTTCTCCGTACGGGTGCAGTAGAGAAGTGATAGGATGATTCCAAAGACTGGTTTTCTTTTGTAAACTCTGTCTCTTTGACCAATGACTGGTGTACAAGACTTTTTAAAGTCACCAATTCGACATCCAAATCATCCAGCGACTTGAGTACCTGATCGGGTCTAGTATCTGGTATTTCCTCCTCAAGCACACTTTTTGCTGATTGAATGCCTGATTCACTCATGCCAAACTCGCATCTATTTCTGAAACAGGAGGTCCAGCAATTATAATCGTCGGTCGACATGGCTTTTAAACACAAACGGGTTGTTCCTGAATCTATTTGGATGATTTTTTTGGATGCAAATGTGGTGAAGGCACAAAACAGAATTTGAACCGATCCGATAATGGATCCATCTGGACTTGAATAGAACCTTAAAACACCAGAAGGAAAGAGTTCGAACCATTGTTTGTTATATCCTAAAAAAAAGTCAGTTTAGTTTTTTATTTGTTAAAAAAATAAATAATAAAATACGCCCCTCCCTTTGTATTTTTTTTATAGCTATTTTTTTTTTCTTACCACTAAACTTTTGTTGAGATTTTCTCTGTAACCAACCACTAAGTTCGGGTGTATTCTCTGTATTTTTAAATCCTGGGTCATCGCTTGTCACTGTTAAATACAAAGACTTTTTCTTGTTTACAGAAAACCTATTGTCTAGAAATAAAAAAGGTAAACAAAGAGCGGTTACACACACTATGGGTACACAACAAACAAACCAAATAACAAGACGTAGTATCCTGGAGACTTGACTTTATATGACCCGCGAACGGCTTGTTTTGAGCAATGATAACGCGTAATGGGGATCAGTTCTATAAGTTCTGTATCGCCCATGGTGGATGCCCTGTCGCACTTCCAACTCATTGTCAAATCACTCTCGGATGTACAGCTAGTGCCGTTTGAATATGTCCATTTACTGCTGTTTGTTTGACTGGTTGTGGTAGAATTGGACCGCGAAGCCCTTGACAGTCTTTTATTTGATATTCCATTTGCTGTTACTGGATCTGTGCATGGTTTAAAGAATAGTCCGAAACAGAGACTGTTTTGTTTGGTGGAGAAATTCCAGCTGATTGTTGAGTTAGATCTTTCGATAAATATATGGTGTTCATACACGCTTCGAGCAAGAACGCTGACTTTAAGCATTTTTTTTTTTATTAAAATAATCAACACTGAAGAAACCTGGTAAAAAAAATGAATAAAAGAAAGAGGAGGCGAAAAAGAGCGAGTAAACTTTGTATATGATTTTATAAGAGAATAACAATAACAAACACATAGGTTGTTTGTTGTGATAATGAAGCCATGTTCTTTTTTTGGCCACTCCAGCCTATCATAAGACATCTATTTGTTTTTTTGGTGGTGTTTACTCTACCGCCAATCATGATCAAAGTCGCACAAAACACAGCACTGGGAACCCAATAGGTCCACATGTGAAAATCAATAATTCGTTTCTCCTTTTTTCTCAACCTTTACTTTTTTTTTTATCTCGCTTTAAAAATGACCAACACCATTTCAGCAAATGAAGAATGGATCAAGACCTTTAACGGTCAAGATCTCTATACCAAGAGTTGGAGCACACCCGGAAACCCTATTGCCACTTTAGTGTAAGTCTCGCTTAGTTATTTTATGTAAGCAAAAATAATAAAAAGTATACATAGCATGATTCATGGCTTTGGTGAGCATATTGGAAGATATGATCGACTTTTCACTGCCTTTGCTGGCCAAGGTATTGAATGTTATGGTTATGATCAACGTGGCTTTGGCGAGACTGGTAAAAAATCCGGTCATTTTGGTGATAACCAAGGGTAAGAAATATATTTCAGCTCGTAAGATATAAGGCTTAATGATACTCGTTTAGCTATGAGACTGTTTTGAAAGATGTTGATGAAGCCATCATTAAAGCCAAGCGTCAAGATGTACCACTTGTATTGATGGGTCATTCAATGGGCGGTGGCATTGTTTTGAACTATGTCGCAAGAAAGGACCAATACAAAGGATACAAGTTATTAACTGCCGTCATTGCCTCTGCACCTCTTGTTACTTTATCAATGCCTATTCCTGCAATCAAATACTATCCTTTAAAGGGTCTTTCCAAGGTTCTTCCCAGCTTTACAATCAGAGCTGGTCTTGATCCTTCGGGCATCTCTCATGATAAGGAGGAGGTTGAGATTTATAAAAATGACCCATTGGTGCATGATTTTGCCACTTTAGCTACTGGTAAAAAAAGAAAAGAAAACAGTAACATCATCACGTTACTGGTTTATTAATATCTTTTTACTTAGTGAGTGGATTTTTGGATGCTGGAAATGACATTTTGAATACAGAAGCAAAGAAGATCACGCTTCCTATTTTGTATTCTCACGGTGATGCTGATCCTATCAATGCATTCAAGAGTACGAAGAAGGCTTATGAGCTTACTTCTTCTACAGACAAGGAATTGAAGAACTGGAACGGTTTATACCATGAATGTAAGTGATGCTTAAAAAAAAGTTGATACTGGAGGATACTAAGGCTATATGGAATGAATAGTGCACAACGAAACCATGCCTCAGAGACAGGAAGTGACAGAGTTTTATATTCAATGGATTAAAGCTCGTGTCCAAGCCAAGTAACGATCGTTTATTCATTTTAGCGAGATATTCATTGAGTGAAACACCACTTTAATAATGATAATAAAAAACCTGTTTTTTTTCTAACTTTGTGACAACAGTCGAACATTAATAAAAATGGAACGATGTGTTCGGTTGCAATTGACCAAGATGAAGTGTGGATTTCATCCAATCACAATGAGCCATTGCCACGTGATAATTATTTTTTCTAAAAAAAAATATGAATGAATGAATGTGCAAAAGCGTTTTTGTCTTTTCCTCCTTTTTTTGTTCTTTTTATTATTTTCTTTTCGACAATCAAAAGAACTCTATTTGAAAGAATAAACAGAAACAAAGAACATTAACGAAATGGCCACCAAAGGTGCTTATAAGCGATTAACAAAAGAATACATCAATATTCAAAAAAAGTAAAGCATGAAGAAACAAAAAAAAAAAAATAGAGAATAAAAATATGTTGTCAGCAGAGTGTTAATATATTTTTGTGTGTGTATAGTCCACCACCTTTTATCACAGCAAAACCCTCAGAAAGCAATATTTTAGAATGGTAAAATCTATTTATTTATTCATTCGCTATTTATGATAATAACAAAATATATCCATTTAGGCATTATGTAATTACAGGACCACCTGATACGCCTTATGAAGGAGGCGAATACTTTGGCAAGCTCACATTTCCTTCTGAATACCCTTTCAAGCCTCCCTCCATTAGAATGTCCACACCTTCCGGCCGGTTCAAGCCTGACTCCCGATTGTGTCTTACTATGAGCGATTTTCATCCTAGTTTGTGGAACCCGAGTTGGTCAGTTGCAACCATCTTGAATGGGTTATTGAGCTTTATGGTAAGTTAATTGTTCATATACATAACAGAGAGAAGACTAATGGTATATAACAAGGTGGGTGATGAATCTACCACTGGTAGTATAAATACAACTACGACCGATAAGCGAGTATTAGCTGCGAGATCACATCAATGGAACTTACGGAATAGCAAATTCCAAGGTATTGTCGTGGTTACTTGAGTATATAAAAAGTTACTGACAATGCCCTTTTTGTAGAAATGTACCCAGAATTTTGCACTGCGCATTATAACCAAACATTTGCATTAGCATATAAAAAGCAGTCCGAGAAATTGCTAGCAAAAAGAAATACCACACAGACAAATGCTGCACAGCAAGCCAATGGGCAGCACACCATTCGGAATACAATCATACAGCAAAAGAGATGGCTCTTCTTATTTGCTGTGTTTATCTATGTCGTTCTTTCAAGATTAACCGCTCGCTTTTCTGCAACAATGGATGCTAATTAGAAAGACACAATCAAGTCTTTATTAGCACACCAGTTGACTTTATCCATCAATATTCAATTTGTACATTTATTTGACAACTTTCGTTTCCCTTTTAATTCATGAAAAATAAAATTGCTTGTGTCGACTGATAGACTACCTATTAAACTATACTTTAGGTGATTGGATGAGTAAACAATCGATGACATTGTTGATCATATTACTATTCCATCCTATTGTATTATCGACTTATTTTAAAAATATCACATTTGTATTCCATCGAGTAGCTTCCAGACCCTCTGAAACATTCCTAGGCGAAATCACGAATAATCTCATGTAAAATTACCAATACATCTCTTCTATCTAAATGACAGCTAGTATTAAAAGACGGCTTTTATTCGGTTTAGAAAGTATATATTTAAAGGCCACTATACGATTGTTCGTGTCTCTTTTTGATCAAGTGTACTGTTGTTATTAAAATGAAATATATTTTACTTTTGATTTTACTTTGGAGTGCTCTGTTTTTTACTTTTGTTTATACTCATGAACCTTTGGACGAATCAATGGATGACCAAGTATGCATACTCTCGATAATTCCATGGTAAGTAACAGAGATATAAAAATATATAACATTATTGTATATTTAACTCTTGTCTTCTTACTTTATCAGTCCCAGGAGGTGTCCTACAACATGTATCTACCCTAATGAACCTTGTCCTAAGCAGTACAAGCCTCATTGTCCAAAGCACCATCATAAAAAAAGAAATTCGTCTGAATAATGGTATTCAGTGGAAAAGAACGAAGTCATGAATATAATTTTACTACCATATATAATAAAATGTAGTCGTAATCTTTATTCAAGGAGAAGAACTAAAATAAGCTTGATCATACTCTCTAAAATCGCTTTTGATTTCAGCCAATCATATATACGTTTTTACTTATTAGCTCCATAATTTGACAACCTTTATAGTTACTTTTTGTCCCTTATTAAGGTTTTACATTGATATGCATAACCGTTTAATTTATATGATTATACTGTTTATTTCAAGAAAATGAGAAAAAATTACAAATTGATGAGAAGGGGAAAAATAAATGAGAAAATATTTCAAATAAATGAGAAAAACCAGGGGAATAATTGAGAAAGAGAAATATATCATGTATAAGAGAGTATTTTCAGAGCAGTGAGCAAATAAAGAGATAGGTAGCCATGTAGCAACGTCCATAAAGTCATATTACACACCAATGAGGGATAGCATGGTATAAAGCAGCAGAGTAACGTACCAATAGGACAGAGTTTACTACCGCAACTATGTCTGGCTCGCCAGACGTAATATATCCCATTATTTTAGTACCATGTCTTGGGTTAATACCAATCTCTTCACCTCTCTTAATCCCTTTTTTTTCTCATCAACCTTTTCTCGATAATTATTCTCCTTTTTCTCAATAATTTGAAAATCTTTTCTCATTAATTTGAAATTTGTTCTCATTTTCTTGAAAAAGACAGTATATTATTGGAGACTGTTACCAAAACACTGGAATACAGCTAATGGTATCAGTGTCTTTTCTTTTCTTTTATAAATATATATATATATATATATATATATATATATTACTCACCAGAACCGCTGTATCAATGGTTAATTAACATATAACTTTGAGTTGATAAAAAGTATGTTTAGTAGGAAATGACTCTACTTTATAACCCTAATGTAAGCTTATATGCTATTAAATAGATAACATAGTAATAACTCAATGTACAATAAATCCAGGCAAATCTACCTAGATTCAATCTCTAAGCATAGATATTGCCCTTATCATTGAATTACAGTCTCATAACAAATAATCTCACGGACCATGCGGACCGCTTGTTTCATAAAACAGCATTGCCAATTAAGAAAATATTCAATGTATCAACTCTTTAATAAGATAACAGATTCATGGAGGTAATACAAACTCTCCGTTTATCCGTTATATACTTCTATTATAGTTATCATATATGTTGTATCAATAGGCATTCTAAATAGTATTTACAAAACGGATAGAATTCAGATTGAAAAAAAAAAAAAAAAAAAAAAAAA
>VCJI01001910.1:41736-57951 GCA_024139395.1 Backusella morwellensis
TTCAGGCATGAAGATCCAAGTGAAAGCGAATGCCAAAGCGGCAACGACAGCGAAGATAACGAATGAGTAACCTTGGATAGATGCGAAGATAACGGGGAAACATTGACCAATGATAAAGTTGAAAAGCCAGTTGACAGCGGTAGCAACAGCACCGAGAGCGGATGAAGCATAGACAGGTGACATTTCGGAGGTGATCATCCAAGGAATTGGACCAACACCGATGGCAAATGAGAAGACATAACCGAAGACGGCGACGATCAAAAGTGCACCCGCATTGTAGACGTAACCGATGACAAGAAGGATAGAGAACAAACAAGCACCAGCTTCGGCAATAAGCAACAATGGACGACGACCCATACGATCAATCAAAACCAAAGAGACAATAGTGGCAATGAAGTTGACAACGGTGGTAACGATAGCCATGTACATGGACATCTCAGCATCGAAAGTCATATTGAAAATAGTGGTAGAGTAGTACATGACAGCGTTCATACCAATAAGTTGCTGGATAGCGTGAAGAGTCAATACAACAGTAGAGATTCTGCGAATAAGAGGATCGGTGAAAATTTGAATCATGTTCATGTTGGCATGGGAATCAGCAACGGGAGAAGTACCATCTTCAAGAGGAGACATTAAGCTTTCCTTTTGTTCTTCCTTTTCATCAGCAGCATCGAGAGTATCAGAACCTTGAGAGATAGCATTGGCAGCAGATGCACCGAGGATACCTTCAACTTGTTCGTGGAATTCTTGATCAATGGTGGCTCCGGGACGAAGTTTTTGGAGATTTTCTCTGGCCTCTTCAAGGTGGTTGTTGGAGATCAAATAACGGGGAGATTCGACACAGCCAGCCATCAAGAAGAATTGGGCAATAGCAGGAACAGCAACGATGGCATAGTTAATTCTCCAAAGAGGAACATAAGCAAGAGGAAGACCGATAACAGAGGCGAGCAAAATACCAATGACAATAGCAAACTGGTTACAAGTACCCATGGTACCACGAGCCTTGACAGTAGAGATTTCACCAACATAGGTAGGTGTAGCAAGAGAACCCAAACCACAAGACAAACCACAAAGAATACGGCCAACAATAAACATACCAGTAGAAACAGAAGCACCAATCAAAATAGCACCGATGATCCAGCCAAGGTTATTGAAAATGATGGTCTTCTTACGACCAAATTTGGTTTGAATTCCACCACCGAACAAACCACCAATTAAACCACCAACACAAAATGATGATACGGCGAAACCCCTAACATTCACCAAATGTTAAAATTCATTTTTCACATGTTTTGCGTTATTGATTAAATATACATACCAAAGAGCATCGTCCATAGGAAGACAATCAGGGAAAGCAGAGTTGACAACATGTTGAGAACCGTTGGGACAAGAGTGAGTGATGGCACCGGGAACGTTAGCGGAACCGATGACCCAACCATTACTGAATGAGCCAAGGCAAGCAATGGTTACACAGTAGACCATGTAGCCTGGCATTTTCAAATCAAGCGAATTCATGTTGAACTTATTTACTTTTTTTTAATTGAATGAATAAATGGATGAAGGACTATAAAAAAATGAATTAAAAAAAAGATGAAATAAAAGAAATATTTAAATTTCTTTAAAATATATTGGTAAGAAGATGTCGATAAAAAGGATTGTATCAAAAAAATCCTTCTTTATATAGTGTTTGCTGTTTTACAAGTGAAGTGGCACCCCGCAAAATTTTTTAACTCATGCCTTCTGAAACTTGACTGAGACATTTTTTTTTCTTTTCCTTTTTTTTCTTTTTACCCTTTTTTTTTCCTTACAATTATCGTCGGTCGTTTCTTGTGTAAGGTATGGGTAATTGCTTCAATATTGAAATAAAAAACAATGTCAATGGAGAAGGACAGGTTGAACATTGATAGAAAGTCATTAAGATGAAAAATGTACAATAAATAAAGTTGATAAACAATATAAGCTCAAGAGTGTAATTATTGTTCGGCAATTAAAGCTCATGTTGAAAGAAAACAAAATCAAAAACAGAAAATGCATAAATTTGTACAACTCATTGTTGGTGGCAATGTTTCAACTGGCGATAATTTAATTAAATTAAGGTTAGAAAAAATATATACTCTATGCAAATACTTGAGCAATTACTATAACAATGATTATAATGTAGTGGAGTAGCGTTCACTTGAGAGGTTACAAAATCTCAAAAATGCAATAGAAGATTACATTTCTTACTTTCTCTTCTTTTGACGATCTTGATTATGTCTCACTCAACGAAGATAAAGGTGATTTAACCACCATGGGTATCATCAAACTTAAACTAATCAAATAAGCGCTTGAACATATTAAGTACGACAAGCTAATTATTGGAATTAACATTTCATCTTATAGAATTATATAAATAAAGTGGTTTTTTTGATATATATAGCGTGTTTATTTGCATATATCCATATATCCCTTCTCTTCTGATCATAGAATAGGTACATTAATAGCATAAATCAATAGACTTATTCCAAATATTATATAATAAAGATCATATATGATCAGAGTTTTTACACCCAATAAACAAGATCGCTGCTTGAATTAAAAGAAAATCCATAGACCATTTTCATTATACAATGTCTCCCCGGTTATTTCCGCCAATGGTAAGTAAAAAAAATGTTAGGCAATGGTAGCTTATTCTTTTACCGTTCCGTGGAATTGAGGGTGCCCGGAAATGATTGAGGAAGATTACACCGGAAATTGGCGGAGAAAGCACTTTCATGTGCAATTACTGAGCACATTTGCTCAGCATCTACCAGTTTTCCAAAATCACTGTCTTTTGCTACTTCATTTCATTTTCATAGAATATTAACTATTTCTCCCGCATATTTCATCACATTCCAAGCACTGTATTATTCTGTATTGTAATAACAAACAATGATTGTGTATATCCACATTACTTACTCTTATTTATGAGAAAAATTGGAGTTTCATTTCAAAAAAAGAATTTTTTTTCTCCAATCATTGTATTGATATACTCTGAATTTCGTTTGTACTAGTACACTTTTATAATTATAATATTTCTTTAGAATTAGTACTCTGATATAGTGTTGTGGTAGTAACGGGAACAAATTTTCTGGATCACCAAGATCAGGTAATAATAATAATAATAATAAAATAAGAAAACAGGGAAAACAGGGAAACAGGGAAAAGTGGAAAATAAGAAAAATGCCACATATCAGTCGATTTAACAAATAACGTCTTTTAAGGTTTTATAAATTAGTATGACACAAATGTACTCCACTTTATAGTAGTATGACCATAACTAATATCTTTTACTTTATGATGGAGGAATTCAACCGCACGAGCCATATGTTTTTTTATTACAAAGTGTGTATATAACATAATATATTCTAGAACTCAGCTCAGATCTTAGAACAAAGAAGAAAAGTCACTCTTTTGACACATTTCTAAAAGGAGAATAGTATATGTTCAATCCAAATACACAAGACGATGGGAATGGTCAAAAATGTACACATTGACTACAATATGATTCGTCTATAGAAACTCTATGAGAGCAGATGAGAAAAAAGTAATGATGATTATTTATTCACACTATAATGCAAGGATATTGATTTTCAATATTTTCCGGGCTATCCGCGTAAACAGTTAGTGATTTGGAAGATAAGTTTACTTCAAACTTTAACTTTAATTATTAAATCTTATTCAAAGAAGTGCGGTGTTTATAATTAACTGTATTGCTGATATTAAATATATGCGTTTAAGATTCATAAAAGTGTTTTTTTTTAAGTAATTGATCCATATGGAAATTAAGTTTGTGGGTGAACAAAGAAGGCTGTTTCATCAATACAAGCCATCTCTTTTTTTATTTTATTTAATGAATCACTCAAGGACATATTGAATTGTTAATAGCAATAGACTATAACAGGACTTGTTTCATTTTAAACTACTTTTTGTTGGCTGTCATCACTTACGGATGGCTATATAAAACAACAAGAGGTTAACACCATCGTTTATATGTTTCAGATCCCGTGTAACGAGTTGGGAAGAAAAAAAAAAGGTGATTTTGCCATTCTTCTTTTATTTTTAATAATCCATTTAATGCTCTCTCTTTCTCATATCTACATCAGCATTATTCCAAGCAACTGTAACACTTATAGCCGAACTTCAAAGCATAAAAGAGGTATATTAATTATTTTAAAAGGACTTAAAATGGATAACTCGTCACAGTGTTAATGGTCAACCTCAGTGGGAAAATCTCCGATTAACTGGACCCCTTTTTGAAGATCAAATCGGAGATACGAACATATAGTATTTACTTCTACTTTCTCTCTCTTTTATATTTGCAAATAACTATTTGACGGTTCTTATGACAAGTGGACTAGCAGGAAGTATTGGAGTGTTTTCTGGCTGATCAAATCAGGTCATAGTCTAATAGCCACTTTAGAATAAGTTGAAATAAATCTCAGCATCATCATCATCGTATGGTCTCAGTTTTAGGTCTTATTATTATATCCATTGGTGACGCTTAGTTGGTAAGCACAAATACAAAATGTGAATTGGGATGAGGACAAGTGAGGAATAGTTGTTTGATACGATGGGTCAACCTATAGCGTTCATAGTAGATTTGTGAGAGATAGGATATACGAGGTGCGGAAATCGTCTTATAGCTGAAGCCATAATTTGAAAGGAGAAGATTTGATGATGTGGGGTTACTTTTGGGGTCGTATGGTTGTAGTTATTTGGCCTTCAATGATGAAAGTATGGATTACGATAAATAGGTATCGGCATTTTGGGCTAAGGGTATTATTACGTTTGTTATATTTCAAAAAGACGATGTTGACTGTCATAATGGTGGGGAGCAGGTATAGGATTCACGGCTTGGAGCGCTTTATTTATTTAAAAACCAATGATTACAGTCAAACTTGGAACTTGGAATACTCTAATGGAAAATTTTGAAAATCGGATGATTTTACTCCACTCTCTATTTCCTTTTTAGGTGCTTTTTAGTATGCGAAGTACTGCCTGGCCAATGAAATTCAAATGCTACTTCTGGTAAATGGAATAGAATATGAAAACTTCCATCATGCAGCACTTCATCACCCAAGTTGGAATGGATTTCCATTAGAAAACACATCTAAATAAAGAGGGTCTAATAATGAAAAGAAGCAAAGATTGGTCAATGAAGAATATTAATTAGAAAAGATGGATTAGTTTTAAAACCTGATGTTTCGCAGAAGACAATGGAAAGAAGTGAAAGTAGGATGTTGTACGTTTTTCTCGTGCAATATCGGAAGTCGCATTATGATATACCAAAAGCACAATAAAAAAAGAGTGATTTGCTCGATTATATTTATTTAATAATACAATGGGTTTTATTTAATTTATTTATAATAGTATATATTGTTTAAATGTCTCCAAGATCCAAATCTTCGTATGAAGGACCGGTGCCACCAACACGAGTAGCCTGCTCTTTGCGTTTCTTGAGATGCAAAAGAGTCTCACGGAAGTGACGACGAACATACTCCGAAATAGGACCATCATGTTGAACAAGGGAGGAGGAATTGGGTGTGGGGGGATGCTGATCGGGGTTATCCATATTGTCAAGATTTGTATTAATCAAGTCAATAAGGCCATTCAAGTATTTAACAGTAACCTGCAAAGCGCGTTAGTAAAATAAAACCAAACCTTTTTTTTTTAAAACTTACTGCATCATTGCCTTTTTCAAAGTAATAAATATATCTATTCAATATTTCGACAAAAAGTTCTACATTTGTAACAGAGTCCATGCAACTATCAGCAATCTTGAGGGCCTTTTGTAAGCATTCCAGTGCTCTCTTTCCATCTCTAAACTGCTTTTCATCCCCAGTTGTTGCCCACCAAAGGTGTGAAGATAGATAAACACCACGACACTGATCTGGCTTCTTTAACAGCTTTGAACTATGTACAGCGGCCTTTGTAATCAAAGTATCATAACTCTCTGCCGAGAAGACGCGGGTCTGTTGAAGTGCACCAATAATACAGGTAATGGCCTGGAACTGTGCACGCGATTCAGAGATGGATTCTTCATAGATGGTAAAGCCTTCAACAAAGAACTCGTATGCAACATCTTCAAAACCACACTCGTCTGCACTTTGGCCAGCCATTAAAAACATGTGAAGACAGGTGTCGGCACACTCGTCGCATTTATCGTAAAGTGTTGAAATGACCTGATGGATAAATCGGAAAAGGGTGGTGGTCTTCTTTTCCCAAATCTCATCCCGTTCTTCCTGGACTTTGTAACGTCTGGCGAGTTTAATGGCAGATACAATGAGCGGTGGGAAAGTATAGCGGATACGATCGCCTCCATCACCAAATTGCTTTCTTGCAGCTGATAGAAGCTATAAAATATATAGGTAAGCTATCTATTGCCATATATATTTGCATACAGGATATGCAATCTTTTTTGCCTATAGTCCCATTATTTCAACTCACCAAGAACTGTGTATCTTCATTATCAGACTTGAACAAATGAATAACTCTAGCCAAAAGACCTTGCTTTTCCACATAATCCTCCTGCTCCACAGTCAACTCAAGAGGTTTCTGCTGACGACGTGTATAAACAGGGACGGGTGGAACGAGCGGAGCATCCTTTTGATTCCGTAATAACACACTACACAAATCCAAAACACCATGGACATCTTCGGGTATATCGATGAAGATATCGTTTTTCAAGAGTTGATGAATGACTTCCTGTGCAACCTGTTGACGCGTGGCATAAGGCTGTAAAGACAATAACGCATTGTAGTTTGATAATGCAAGCAATATCAAAGGTGAGCTGTAGTGTTGCACGGGTGCTAATAAAAGGGATAATAAATTGCCTTCCGTTGCGCGGGCATGGAGATCGGGCGAATCGGTCAATTCAAGCACCTTGTCCTTGGTGTAAGCAAGGATTTGATCAACATAGTCAAACTTTTCGGGATAACAGGAGAGTGAGAGTTTGATCAGTGAAACAAGCAAGGCAGTCAGGTCTTGGATAGTGAGATCGGGGCGTGCCTGAGTGGATATTTATTGTTTTAGGAACTGTTTGTTTTGATAACTTTCTTATTTGTACATGAACATGTATTACCTTGACAAGTTCCACAATCTGGCCCCAAAACACAACAAACAATTCAACATCTTGAGGAATGCCACCGCTCTTTGTCTGCTCCTCTTCTTCCTTTTCATTTACTCCATTCACTTGCTTCTTTTCTTCCTCTTCTTCCTCTTCTTCTTCCTCTTCTTCTTCTTCGTCGTTCTTCTCATCGGCTTGCTCTTCCTTTTCTTCAGATGAAGCAATACCTTGAAGTTTTCTCTTTCGTTCATCAGCAATACGACGAACATTATCATCCTTTTCCTTTTGTGCCTTTTCATCTGTGTCCTCTGCCTCACGTGTAGCATAAGCAGCCAAACGATCAATCAATGAAATGATGATTTGCTTCAAATTGACCTTTGGATGGAGTTGGGCGGTGGCAGAAAGGAAAGGCTGAAGTGTACGCAAATGAAAGTCGTCAGGGAAGACTTGGGTAATAACCTCCATTAAATACTCCTGTGCAATGAAATCACGACAACTAACAACTTGATCCAAAATAACAGGAAGGATATTCTACATATTCATTACGGTGGAGTTATAACGCATATTTGCATCTATCTTTTATGTATTTATTTACCTTTTGATATACAACAAGATCAACATCCTCTAATTGACTCAAACGAACCAAATTCGTACCAACCAAAATACGTAACTCCTTACGCTCTGCCTCACGTTTCTCACGATCTCTTGAATGGCCCTGGTGCTGCATACGAACCCACAACTTGTTCATCTCGGTAAAGTTTGTAAGAATAAAGTTGATGGATTCATACACATTGCCTTCAGGACTATATATTTGTATACAACCATTAAATACCTTCCATATTTATACGTGTATATATGCAGATATCTTACCCAGTGCCTTTACCCACTGGCAAATAATCACGAGTCATGCTACCCAGATAATAACGCAGGAACAAACCACGAATAGGATGCTGCACACCTCTTGTCATTTCCATCATATCCCGCATAATCTCACGGACAGGAGCATCCGGGATGCTCATATAGGCCGAGCCTACCGTGATCATGAGATAAAGGCGAGGCAAAATATTGCCCGCATATTGCACAAGTTCATACAAGTCAGCCAAGTGGTGGCGTCCACTAGTGTGTGCCTCGGTTAAAAATACTGACAAGTGTCGAATGGCATCGAAAACAGACATATCTTTATAAAATAAACAACAAAATGAGTCACTTTTATCTAAATGTCTGCTGTTAATTAATTAATATATCTTACAAAGCTCATAGTAATTTTTGGGTGTTAAGGCTGAAGTCCTTAATTCATCAAGCATGTTGGAACAATGTCTTAAACCTTCCATGAGTTTATTGTTTTCCTATTTTCTCGCTTTAGTCTTCGCTTTCTTTTTATCAATGAGATTTGCTTTACCAAACACTTCTTCATTTGATGTGCTTGTACTTTAACGACATTAAGCACTTCATCAAGAAGTTTTGCTTGATCTTCAGCTGGAGCGGGGCTATTCATATACAAGTAATAGTTATAAACAAAAACAAAAAAAAGAAAGAAAAAAGAAACTGGAAGAGAGAAAACGACTATTTTTCTTTTTTTTTTTTGTACAAGCTGTTTTTCGAGTGAGGCTGTTTCTCGAGAAAGAAAAAATCGGATGCTGAAAAATAACCAAATATGGTAATCAACTTTGCTATATGAGAGGATACAAGAGAAACAGCTATCGCAAGGCCAGCGAAAAAGATCCTTAAAAAGATTCATGCTTATAAAAATAATTCAAATATAGTATAACGTAAATTACGAGTAATAAGTAGTTTATAAAAGAAGACTTTAGTTCTATTTCTTGGCTTGCAATCTTTCTGAGCATCTTGTACCACATGCACTTACATCATTAAAAAAAAAAAGTAAAGGCATCCTTAAAGGTCACTTTAATTAATTAACAATTGACTGTGATTTTTAAGTTTTTTTTATGCAAGTACCTTTCGTAAATGTATACCACCCCTTTTACTATGAAAAGAGAAGTCCAATTCATGGCATATTTAGATTCAGTTAAAACAATATTAGTTGAGTGGTGTATGTCATGTATACAAAATATGGTCAGAGTATGTACATATTGGGTTTTTGTAATGGTAAATAGTGATATAGGGATAAAAATATTATATTTTATTTAAAGTTAAATGGAGAGAAACAAATTAATAAAAATAACATCTGTTTATGGTTTTTTGTGAATTATTGAGTTTTTACACACCCATAAGAAATAGCCATTTCAAAATGCTCAGTAGCCTTTTCTTGGTCTATAGCAGTTCCTTGACCATTTTTGAACATCGTTCCAAGATACCAATGGGCTTCGCCGTAAATAAATGGTTCTGGCCCGATGGAGTATACATTTTCTTTCTTTGAATTGGCTTCACCAACACTATAGGTTTCATTCAGAACACATATATATGTACAAGAGCATATTCTACTTCTTGTTCGATAAGTTTAGTAAATCATCCAAATGAAGTCGTATAGTCCTTGTCTACCCCGACTCCATTATAATACAACATCGCAATGTTTAAACAGGCATCGTAATCAAGAGCAAACATCTTGAAGTTATTCCTAATATCGTCTTCTGTACGTTGCCAAGAGACTTTACTTTTAATTTTGATTGCAAGCCCAGCCAATTGGCGTCCATAGTTTGCAGTTGTAGTATATAAGTCAAAGGTTTTTTTATGATCACGTTTTACGCCGCTTCCATAGTGATGGAATTGAGCCAAACGGTATAAGGCATTTTCGTGACCTTTATCTTCTGCCAACTGATACAATGTAACTTCTTCTTCGTAGACCGTACCGAGTTCATATGAGGCTTCTATATATCCACTATTTGATGAATTTAAAAGCCACTTTACTCCTTCTTGCATGTTATCATAATTTTTTGGTTTATCTTTTATGTGCAAGAGACCCCAAGCGGCACTGAACAAATATATTCCCACTTTTTGCCTTTTCATCCAGAATTACCTTGGTATCCAAGTGTTTCTTGTCATTTGTTGTTTCGTACGACTTGAATAGTAGATCAACCACTTCACTAGGTCCCTTATATATGTTGCTTCTGTATAAAGTTCAAACGCCTTTTGTAAGTTTTGGGAGACACCATTACTATTAAGCATGGCGTTTCCGTCCTTCTTTAATGTATTTGATGCTAATTTTTTTAACGCTTCTAATGTGACGGGTTCAGTGATAGCATCTACATTATTCCTGAGTCTTGAGCATAGTCCTTTCTTAAAGTATCTTTCAGGTGACTCACTAGTAGTGGGAATACTACCATTGCTGTCAAGTAAATCCAGACAATTCTGAGCCACTTGACTGCTCTCCTTTGTGGCTCTTTTATACCATTCAGCTGCCTTAACAAGGTTTTGATCCATAGTTTCGCCCTTTCGAAAAATACACTCAAGAGAAATATGTGCTTTGACATTGCGCATCTCAGCAGCTTGAGTGTACAAATATATTGTCATAGTATAGTTGGTGTTGATGTCAAGCCCATGTTGATACAAAAAAGCAAGGCCACTTTGTCCATAGACACTCCCATTTTCGGCAGCCAAAGTATAGAACTCAATGGCACGGGAGGTAAATTTTCTGATACCATAACCATGTCGATAGAGGAAGCCTAAAGTCAAATGAGCGTCGATGGTGTTTTGCTTTTTGATATCTACGTAGAAGTTCCGTAAAATATTGCTTTATCTTGGTAAATTCACACGCCATTTGCTCCACTCTGTATTCGAGCAAATTCACGTATCTGGTGCTGTTCCTTGAACTTTGGTTGAGTCCATTCTTCTTTGTCGGCATTTCTCTGCCCACGACAGTACATGTCCTTTTAAGGGTGATAGAGATTTTGAAGACGAGTTAAAGCCTTTGGATAACCTTGAATAGCGGATTTCATATACCATTGATAGGCTGTGAACTCGTCCTTTTCTGCCCCTTTACCAAGAGCGTAAAGATCGCCAAGTAGAAACTGGGCTTTCATGTTTCTCTGTTTTCCAGCCAGATTGAGCCAATAAAATGCTTTCCTCAGCCTTTTTGACGATGCTAGGATCAAGGTCAGGGATGTTGTCCAGTAGCTGAACCAAATATAAGGAAACAATTAGAGATTTGTTATTTTCTTTAGGTCATTTACCTTCAATGCTTTTTTCTTTTGCTCATTTCGCAATTGAAGTTTTTTGAGAAAATAAGAGAAGAAAAGTATTTATTAAATGCGGTCTGTTAATTCATCTTCAATAGTAGATGAGGCCGTTTTTGTGATACAATGTGTGATTGGCACAGTACCTTGCTTCAACTGTGCAACCATGGTGGAGGGATCTTGGGATCTTAGAAAATAAACTCTTCTTCTTCTTTGAAGTTAGACCCTGCTCGAATAGTTATAAAACTCTAGGAAAGGAATAAAGGATAAGAAGAATCTTTGATACAATACATGAAGTCTACAATTATGTAGTAATTCCAATATTGGTGCCGTCAAAAGGGATTGGACATATGATATAATTTCTACAAAAGAGTGCATACGTTTAACCATGTCCAATAAAGATACTCACCTCTAGCGTGGGAACATGTATCGCTTGTAAAAGGAATATGATATATACGTCAGAATTAGATATTCATTCCTCTTTCTTTCTCTCTCCTGATGATCCTTTTGTTTTTATAATATTTTTGTTATTGATATAAATATGGTAATTGTCTTCAATTTAGACAGTGTCATGTGTACCTTCTTTTTATTGTACTTTATCAAATAATTGAAAACCATTTTATAAATAGAAAACAATCAAACATCAACTGTTTGTTTTCCATTCAAACTCAATGCAGTATTAAAACGCTCTATTAAAAGACATCGATTATTCTTTATGTAAGAGAGAGAGAGAGAGAGTAGCACAGATCCTAAATCATTTATCTAATGCAAGCATATGAGTTTCGGACATAAAGCAAACGTCCATTTACGTTTGACAGGATAAAGAAAACGGTTATTCTTAAATAAAATCATTTAAATACATTGGGTAATTACACTGCGTTTTTATTATGTATCTTTTTTTATATATAGTAAGTACAATAGATTAAATGAGTTTTTCTTTCTTTCTCTCATAAAGAGAGGGGGAGGGGCGCGTCCCAGGGAGGAGAAGGAGAGTAACGATTTATTCAGGAGGCATCATTACGAAGAGCTGCTATTGATAGATGATAATTTTTTGACCACCAATGAACTCTTCTTAATCTTAATAAGGTATCCATATCCTTGCTAATAAATGGTAAATAGTTTATCTCTATCAACACCTCGTCACAACTAAAATAGTGCGAAAGGTTCTGATCCAATCTCACGTCCAGGTTGGAGAATCCTAGTTTACGAATACGTTCGATACCCTTTGATGTCTGTTCATCGATTTGTAGCCAGCCATCTCGATGTTCAAGCTCGTAGTAGACCTTGTGGGGTTTGAAGAGTCGCTTTAACTGGAATGAACGACTGTCTGATTTAGATAGGTGTTTGATTGGATGGTCGCTTTTACTCTCCTTTTTTATGTTATTAGAAAATGTAAAAATGAGATATTTTTAAACACTTATATATTTTTTTTTACCTGATAATCTGATATTCTACTATCGCCGAGAGCAGAATCATGCATTGTTGCAACGTTGCTACTTTTTCTCTTGGTTGGTGTTTTGTCTTGCGGTGAAGGGAATAGAGTAAACTCTTTAATCTTTTTTGATAATTGACACATTTTTATTTATATTCAAAGAAAGAGAAAAAGAGAGAGAAAGAAGAAATGCAAAATAAATAGGTTTTATTTGTTTGTTATGTGTTAAAATGTCAGTGTTGAACAAGAAACCCCTTAAAAAACAAAGGATGTACACACAATGCGTGTGTGAGTGTGTGTGAGGCGTTTTCTTATTCCGACGATCGTCTGCTCGAAAACATGCATCGAAAAGGAAATAATAATAAAAAAATTTTTTTAAATAATCAAAAACACTTGTTTTGATATTTACAATTCAAGTTTGACAGGCTGGAATAAAATGATAATAAAACAATTATTAAAAAAACAACATTTTTCTATTTATATTCATTGGCCTTATTGCGAAAGGTAAAAGCAGTTTTTGACATGTTTGAAATGAGAGAGAGAAGCTAATCAGCAAAACCAAATGTAAATGTGCATAAAAAAAACAGCAAGTGTAGCTATTGTAACTTTAATAAATATGTTAACCCAAAAGAACCACCGCATGAAAGATTGGTGAACGCCATGAAAAAGGAAATCGATTACTACTTTCACCAAGATAGTTATGACCTGAGTAATAGAAGGATAAATTCCATTTATTTTGGTGGTGGTACTCCAAGTATGCGTGTTAATCATAAAGTATAGTCAAATGGCAGAGGAATAGTTAACCATATATTTATTTAGGTTTAGCAAAAGTAACACATCGTCATTATTACTGTTACCATTACTCTACTTATTTGTTTACGCATTTAAACCTAGCCAACTGCAATAGCAAACATACTACAAACAATCGATCAATATGTTACCTTGGATCAAGATACAGAAATCACTTTAGAGGTGCGTGTGTGTGTGTTTTTTTATTTGTTTTGATTTCCATTTTTATTGAAATCCAATTTAAATATAGGCCAATCCTACAGTAAAGTATATTTTTTTGTAAAAATTGATAATGAAAATATGGCCTCATCAAATATATTCATAGTCAACGGACGCCTCACATTTAAAAGCATTCCATAAAGCAGGCATCAATAGGCTCTCATTAGGTATCCAGTCATTCAATAATAACGATCTGAAATTACTTGGTCGAGATCATTCAGGGACAGAGGCGTTGTATGCACTGCAGCACGCAAAAAGCATCTTTGAAAAGGTGACATTTGACCTCATCTATGCACGGCCTGGTCAAACTCTTGATGCATGGAAGAATGAATTAAAGGTTAAAAAAAAGAAAAGGCTGGATAACATATTTCATTATATTTAATAAAACAATGGGTTTAGATGGCTCTGGATATTGCCGATAGTCATATTTCAATGTATCAACTAACACTAGAAAAGAGCACACCGTAAGATAAATGTTGAGCCATTAGGAATATGATACCAACCTTTTGTATTGTAGATTACATAAATTATATACCAAGGGTAAACTACCTCCTTTACCCAGCACTGATGAAGCAGCTGATATGTATGAAGAAACTGTAAATGTAAATAGGGAGAGAGAGAAATGTGATAAAACTAGTTTTTTTATTTTATTATTATTATTATTATTTTATATATATATTAAGGAGAGTGCATAACTTTTTCTCTCTTTTTCATTATTATAATAGATAGCAAAGCAATATAAATATACACATTATGAGGTATCAAACTATGCAAAATCAGAGGACGCAATAAGTCGACACAATTATTCATATTGGCAAGGAATGGACTACTTGGGTAATGATTTTGGTTTTTATCATATAAACAACAATAAATAATAAATATAATGAAAAGGAATTGGTCCAGGCGCTCATGGAAGATTAACAAACATGAATACAAACCAGCGTATCAGAACTTTTGGGGTAATGAATAAAAATATATTTATTGTATAGATTTGTAATAATAGATTTATAGGAGTTCCATCCAGACAAATATATGACTCTGTGTGAATCAGAGGGTGAAGGGTGAAGCCCAAGTCGTAAATGATGTTATAATGAATGAGACTAAAGTATTACATGCATAGGCTACGTAAAACGGTACCTATTTCTACAAGTGAAATGGCGCAAGTAAGTATGCTATAGGAACATTTAGTAGTATTCATTTTTAAAAGTTATTGTTAGGAATTGATTGTATTTGGTATGCGTACACGAATGGGGATACCACGATCGAGGTTTAATAGATTAACCAATGGAAAAATACTAGATGATGTAATGATTTCTTTATATAATCCAAGTGCGAATGAACTAAATGTTGCTTTTAAAAATAGTTTATCGATAAAGAAGCACTTGATCTCTTTGTTAAAGCAGGCTTCATTGCATCAGAAAATAAATTAAACGACAATGATTATGGGTTGTATACGCCAAAAGAGCTCGTGCATGAATGGTCACATGAAGGAGGTATTCGACCTACTGAATCGGGTTTAGAGCGTATTGATTCGATTTTACCAAGACTTTTATTGTCATGAAAAAAGAAAATCCATTGTTGGATGATACGTAATAAACAAAGATAATATTGATTGTGCGAAGGGGATTTAAATGGGCTATGATGAGACATGACGTATTAACTTTGATTAACTCCTTCTATGATACTTTGGAGGGGAGGGATGTTCATTGTTGTTTAAAGTAAAAATAAAATATAAAATTGCTTTATTAATAGTGCATCAAATATAAAGGAACCCAGAACTACCAATCAAAATTCCACGTCTTGAAATAGGTTAATTCATTAAATCAATGACTTGTTTCAACTTTGATCTTATTACTGCTACTCAACCAACACCTTCTTAATGTAAAATGAATGACACTATTAAATTCTAGTTTTATTTTATCTTTACAATAAGAAACAACGCTTTTTAATTTAAACGAATGACTTGATAAAAACAGGGAGGGGTATATTCCTTTTTTCTAATTCGTTCAACACCCTTGATAACCCAGTACGAGAATAACTAATGATAGTTTTAAAAACGGAAGGATACGTCATCTCGGGTGTCTTTTGGTCCTGTACATACAACTCTCTAAACTTTTGAATTGCATGTAAACTCTCAGAAAATCGATTGAATGTATTAAACAGGGCAACAATCTCGGATCTTTCAAACAAGGTGGGGTTTTCCTTGAAGCTAAATTTATATTGTTATTTATACAGTATATCGACGACAAAAGGTGCACTTACTTTAATGAGTTATCCTCAAAAGAAAACAAGACCTTTAACGCAGTACCCAAACCAACTGTTTGAAGTTTACCCCAAAGACGACACTTTTCACAGCCCACACAGTCCATAATCTTGGAGACGTTACGGAAATGATCACGGAACTCTGTCTTGAGTGTATTTGCTTTAGGACCCTTAAACATGAGACGTTCATCAAAGGTAGAAGGACAGGAATCGGTGCCATCAACCAGTTTACGGATCATTTCCTATATATCATATGAGTATCCACTCATTTTCTCTTTCTTTTTTTTTTTTTTATT
>VCJI01001912.1:4774-15285 GCA_024139395.1 Backusella morwellensis
TTCATTGCGTACAGCCTATCAGTTTGTTTTTGTCTCACCAAATAAACCTTGCCTACATCACCTTTTCCTATCATCTTCATCTTGACAAAACTAGAAGGTGATACCTCCAGTTCCTTTAGCTTGATACCACTGCTTGAATAGACCCGTCGACATTGTTTTTGAAGCAACTTTGTGTCAGAGGCAACCCGTCGAATATATTTTCCGGCGTTGTCTTGTTTCAAATCATAAAAACTGGGGCTTAAAAAGCTTTTTAAACGACTTTGACTTTGGTAACTTGGTAAAGGTGTAGTAACCAGGCCATCTTGTGCCATTTAAAGAGTTCCTGTTTTTTTTGATAGTGAAAGTGAAAGAGAAAGGTGGAGAATCAAAACCAATAATATTAATTAATTTTATTTTTCTTTTACAAAAATACATCGATATTTGATTGGTAGAAATAATTTCCAAAAATAATAAAAATGTCAAAATAAAAGCGAGCAAAGAAAGCTTGTTTTTCTATTTCTTTCTTTCTTCTTAATTTTTTTTTTTTTTTTGAAAAAAACTATTTTCGAATAAACCAATTTCTTTTTCTTTTTTGATCAATGCCACAACTTTCATGTCAAGAGGTAAAAAAGAAATACAAAAAACCAAAATAAAACTTGGAAGAAAGAGTTCAATGCATTAACACCATATATAAAGTATCCCCGTCGTGTTAGCTTTGACTTGAGTCACAATACCATCCATGTTTTGCCTACTTTTGAACAGTGTCGTGATGCAGAAAAGCAAAAGAACCGTGAAGAATGGCAGCGTCGATCGCTTAACGAAGATATGTTGAGCGAAGACATCATCGTGGAAATCGAAGAAGAATGGTATTCTCGTAATAACAGCAGCACCGATTCTGAACAGGAAGACGAACCACAAATCAGTGTTCAACTAAAGAGTTGTTTGAAGAAGCCTCCGCCACCTTCTCCTGCTGCCTGTGTTCAATCTGCAAAGAAAAAGAAGTCTAGTAGTAGTAAAAAGAACCAGAAAAAGAGAAAAAGAAGTCATTCTAAATCTCAAGGAGCAACAGCAAACAGTAAGTTTCATTGTTTATTATGAATGACCACTTTTTTAACCCTTTTTTTTTATCTTAGTGAATATGATTTCTGTACATTGAATATTTATTCGTGTTGCCAATCGCCCTTCCCAGCCAGTTCTCTGGACGCCATTTTCGGCAACTCGCTTCAGGAAAAGGAAAAAAAGAAAAAAGAAAAAGAAGAAAAAAAAGGAAATTTGGGCGTAATTTTTTTTTTTCTTATCATCTCATTTCAAAACAAACACAACTCTTTTGAAACTTTCTAACAAATCACATATACAATATTTGTGGTCTTAACTTTTTTTTTAAAGATATAATATATCTTTTTTACTCACTTTTGAATAAGCACCCACCCCCCTCTCTCTTTTTGTCCCTATACACATACTTCTTGTCGTATTAAACCAATAAAAAATCTACTATTTTCTGTGGGAACTGATAATATTATCAGATGATGAAGAATTAAATTGATATTACTTTGTATTCTATTTAAAGTACCGCCATTACGTGTATCAACATAGGAACATCACCATCATCATCCTTGTTATTTGTCGTTTTATTTTAAACTGTTTTTAAAATGATGATGATGTTTTTGATAGCTTCGGTAATTGAATAAGATGGTTTTTTAGATATATATTTTTTTACATATTTAAAATCCCACTTTTTATCGTTTTTGATCAATATTAAAAACAAGCATACAGTATGTATGTCTTTAACCTACGTGCTTTGAAAAGGACAACTCCCCTTACATTATTAATTAAATTTGTTTTATATTTATCAATATAGAGAGCCAAATTATCGGAAAGTAACAAATTTTGAAAGGGCCCCCTTGGGAGACTAAAATCGGAACTTTGGTATAACTTTTTAGCGAAGGAGACAACACCAGTGAAAGGCCTTTATTTATGCTATATGTTTTACAAGGTGCATGCTCCGTCTTTTTCTTTTCTTCTTTGGTTCCTGGTAAAGTGCCTCGAATGCATCCAGTCTATCTATTTACCAATAGAAATAGTGACATTTATTTAATAAACTTTTTTTTTTACAAGCAAAATATCGAGTCATGGTTACTCATTGTGAGCCAGCTCTTATCAAAGAATTATTATTTTTTTTCTGCCCAAAATTTGGTGCCTCCATTAGCCACCCTTTTCTTTTTGCACCTGTTGCATGAATAAAACCGGTCTTTCTTTCTAGAAAATACATACTAAGCATTTTTTCCAGGACCTTTCTTTCTACTCATTTCCCGATATAAGTCCATACTTTCCCTTCCATTTCTTTTTTTCTCTTCTCGAGTCCCTGGAATCAAAAACAATCATATATATAAAAATTACCTTATATGGCGTTTTCTGTGTGACTCACGTGTTTGACACTTTATGAACTGCATAGGTATCACAGAGAGCGTTTATGGTGATAATTGTATATGCTTTTGCATAAAGTACAAAACATTAAATGTCAACAAGAGTTTTATATATGTATGCTAACCTGTGTCTCATACATATAGAAGAGGGGAGTTAAAGTGTAACTAGTGTGTCTATTTCTTAAACAAGCAAAAACTAAATAAGCAGCGTCGGTCTTGTTGTACAAGTGAGTCATTTTCATGAATTACCAATAAACAAAAACACGCTTCTTTGAGGGACTACGTCAATACACACTTCCTCACTTTTTTTGGCTCTTTCATTGCTCTCCTTCTCTTTCTCTCTCCGTTAATCTCATCTTATATATTATATAGGTAAATCATCATTACAAATAGATTCATTTAGAAAAGCCGTCTGGTCCGACTGAATTAAAAAAAAAGGTAAGCTACTGATAAAAAAAATTTTTTTTTTTTATTCTCATTCTTTGGCCTTCCCTCTCATACTCTTCTATTTCTCTCTACCTCTCCCATCTCCATTATCATGGAAAGGAATGATGAAACAGAAAAATTAAAAACTACATAGTTTTGATACAACAAGATTTTATTCAAAACACTGTTTTTATTATTATTAATATTATTAAAACGAGACTACTTTTTTTTAAATGAATCACCTAATCTTGAACCAATAATATACCATTTTGTAGTTCTTTAAATAGTTGGTAAAATACCTTCATATTCCATACGTGTTTGATTTTAATAGATTCACGTGGTTGATACTATATATTTTTTTTAAAAAAAAACAAAAAGAATATGAAGAAAAAAAGAGAAAGAGGGGCCTGGTAAACGTATATACTATTTTGATATCCATATCACATATCTGTAGCAATATGTATACACATTCAATTCAATAATGGCACTGCTGGTTAGTTGCACAAACACGCTCAGCATCAAAGCCAAATTTTGTAACCATTGATTACTTGTTAATCGAGAAGAGGAAAAATTCATCAATTGAAATAAGCGCAGAGGTGTTCCGCGTCTTGCCTAGATGTCATTCTGTTCATGATATCCATAGGGTCCGTTGTGCACAAGTTGAACGAGCTGTCTCTACTGACCTAGAAGGTTAGATGTTTAAGTAGATTAATACTGTTGGCAGGGATTGACAGGAAGGTACTTTGATATTTGTAGTTACAGAGCTCTCTTGTGAATTCTTGGCACGCACATTAGTATCCATATATCGGGAATAGTATAAGTAATGAAAAAAAGCAAATGAAAACAAACGTAGTACCTTGGTTTAGGATTGATCAAGACATCTCGGAAACCAGCCAAACAAATTTATTTATATCCAAAATGTTCCTTCTTCTTCTCCTTAAAGAGCTAATATAGTAGTACTTATTACGTTAAGATATCTATAACACACAAAAGCGCGTAGCATTGGCAAGTAGGTACACTTTTTTCTTCTTCTTTCGTTGAACTTAGAGGTGTTACTTTTGGTGTTGATATGAAATTGAGCTTATTATATATGACCATTAATTAGAAAAGAAAGAAGTATATTAAATAGAAAGATGTTTATGGAATAAAAGTTGCAAGTAGCTGATAAACATGAGGAAGAATGGATCAATATGTACTGTCATCTCGATTTATATATTTGACATTTAGACTCAGACTTATTTCAATTTAGTTTATGTACAGCTCTGTGTAAAGCATCAAAAATGTGTATATAGCCATGTCAATTCTTCTATAAGCATAAGTAGTATATGGAATCTAAGTATATCTAAAGTTGATTTCTAATGATTTTGTATATGAATTTTTGTAAAGAAATATCTGCAATCGGTTATTTTCAGAAATAGAGATATGTTCATTCCCAATTTGCGGCTGAAAAGTAGACAAGGCCACGTGTAATACACTCTTAATTGAACCATCATTTCGGCTTTATATAATTTAAAAAGATTAGATTTTAAACTTTTTATATTAAACCTATTCAAAACTTTAATGATAACAAAGCACTTTAATGAAGCGTGTTGCTTGATTTTTTTAAAACAACTGAGAATCTATTCTCATTTTGATAAACTAACCTTGCGCCTCACTATTTATGCCATTACGTAATAATCATAATATGGAAATTAATTCAATTAACAGGAATAGCAACAAAAACAATAACAAAAAAATAAATAGGTTAAAAAAAATCCTGTTATTCGTATCCAAAGTAAAAGATAGTAGTTGACAATGCGGTTTGGTATCAGTGTTCTTTTTTGATTTGTTTCTTTTAATCTCAACCTATTATTAAGTTAAAACACAGCTAAATAAGTTTTTGTCAATGTTAATATGAATATGTTGTGCAATAGCTTTTTTGTTTTTATTTTTTTTTCTTTCTCCTCTTACTTACTTTATTAAACAAAAATGTCGTTTATCAATAAAATTATTGATAAAGCAAAACACTCAAGAAATCATAACTCTGAAGAGAACAAAAACACTTCAATAAACAGTGGCAGCAGCAGCAATAGTGTCCATAACAGCACCGTGTCATCTATAGATGTTGCAATGGTGCCCAAGTCAGTTCCATCTAAAGAAGACAATATGAGTGTTGATAGTGCAGGTAAGAAAGAAGAATACTATCTATTATATAGATGTGATATCTGATTATCAATCTATATAGAGAATAACAATCCGCATTCTCACGATAAAATAAGTGCAAAATCATCAAGCACAAGAGGTAAAAAAAAAAAAAGGGCAATGAATGATGAGTATAAGATATAGATTTAATTATAATATATTTAATATATAAAGTGACAGAACGTAGCCGAACACCCGTTTATAAATCAGTCTACAACGATCAAAGCATCATCAATCAAAGACAAGACCGACCCAAACTCAAGTTATCCGATTTCCATATGCTCCGTACACTTGGCACCGGATCATTTGGACGTGTTCATCTTGTACAGAGTTGTGTCAATTCCCGTTACTATGCCATCAAGGTGCTCAAGAAATCAGAAGTGATTCGATTGAAGCAGGTTGAACATTCTAATAACGAGAAGCATATACTGGAGGCAGTTGCACATCCATTCCTCGTCAATTTATGGGGTACGTTTCAAGACAATGTGAATCTTTACATGGTGATGGACTATGTACCTGGTGGTGAATTGTTTTCTGTACTTAGAAGATCGCAGGTAATAAAAAAAAGGAGCTTATATATAGAATTATTCACTTATTTCTTGAAATATTTAGCGATTTCCTGATCATGTAGCCAAGTTTTATGCGGCAGAAGTGACATTAGCTATTGAATATATGCACTCAAAAAATGTAATTTACCGTGATTTGAAACCGGAAAACTTGTTGTTGGATAGTCAGGGTCACATCAAGATTACAGATTTTGGTTTTGCAAAGCATGTTCCTGATATCACTTGGACTTTATGTGGTACTCCCGATTATTTAGGTAGATCACTTTTGTGTGTGTGGTGATTATCCCATTTGAAAACAACTAACATGACCTTGTATAGCTCCTGAGGTGATTCAATCAAAGGGTTATGGTAAAGCTGTCGATTGGTGGAGTTTGGGTGTTTTGATTTTTGAAATGTTGGCAGGGTAACGTAGTGCCATTATGAATGTAAAAGAGTGTAGACTCAATTGTTACTATTTAGATATCCTCCATTTTATGATGATGATCATTTAAAGCTGTACGAAAAAATCATTGCCGGCCGTATTAAATGGCCTCAGTACTTTGATCCTAATGCAAAGGATCTCTTACGACATTTACTTACCTCTGATTTGACCAAACGTTATGGTAATTTGAAGGATGGCAGTGAAGACATTAAGCGACACGTTTGGTTTACAGGTGTTGACTTCAACCGCGTGTTGGCCAGACAGATTCGACCTCCTTATGTCCCCACCATTCGTGGTGATGGTGATGCTAGTCATTTTGATAAATACCCGGAAACGCAGGAACAGTATGGTAATACTACTGCTCCTGATCCTTTCCGTCATCTTTTCCCTGATTTTTAATTAATAAAATAATATAGTAGTAATAGTAATATGTTTTATACATCATGCTTTTTTGTACAAGTGTATTCAAAGTAAAACAAAACTACTTTTGAAATCCATAAAGCTGAATAGCAAACATTGTAACCAACATATCTGTCATTTCTAAACCTGAATCCAACATTTTTTTTTATTATTATAAAAGAATTATTATACACAGAGAAAGCACAACTGTTTCCCCTTTTTTTTGTCAAGAAAAATCCATCTCTCTAAGCAGATGATTCTGCAACGACCTTCTTTTGCTGCTCAACCTTGATACGATTTAAAAGCTTTGACTTGAGCTCAAGAGCCTTTTCGCTATACAAATTCTTGTCGGTTGTTTCCAATAAATACTTGTCCAAACCGCCCTTTTTATCGATGGTGCGTAAGACTGAGGTTGTCACCTTGACTTCAATAAACTTGTTGAGTGTTTCTGAAAAAAGATTTTTGTTTTGGACGTTGGGTAACCAGTTGCGTCTGGTCTTTTTCTTGGAGAAAGGGTTCTATCATTGTGCATGTGTTAGAGTCAAACATGAAGAGGAGGAACGAATCTGTGAGGCAATTACATTGTTACCAAATTGAATGTGTTTTCCACCAAAGAGACCACGTTGAGCACGCTTAAAGGTGGCTCTTGCAAGCGTATAGGCAGGTTGTGCTGATAACATTTTTTTGTGTATATAACTTAAAAGAGAAGAAAAATTCTTATTCGTCCGGGGACTCACGTCAAGGGGGGGGTTGTGGGCTTAAAAACTTGGAAATGTATGTGTATAAAATGTGACTTGTAATTACTAAATATGGAAATTATAATTGCCTTCTCTTTTCTCACTATTATTAGCTTTATTCACATATAGATAAAATCAAAGGCCATTCCTCTTATGAGAAACAAGATGGTCAAGCAATAACAATATATAATAATCAAGGGGAGAAATACATACAATAAGACGTTAAATTTGGCCGTATTGCCACATCAGTGAGGGGGATGCAGCACGGTCATTTTAAAATTAGTCTTGGGGTACAAGAAACCAACATTTTACTAATTCGAATGAAGGTTGAAGGGTAACTACGATATCCTAATGACGATTTCGTATCAAGTTATTACCATGCTCTCTAGCAATACTGTTATTATCTTGTGTACTTACGTAAGTGTATTGGAATCCTCTGGAAAATCGAGGGAAAGGAGACCTGATGAGATCGAGAGCAAATGTTGCCATTATTATGTTACTCTTATTTCACCAATGTACTTGTCTTCATTTACACTTGATCCTTCAATACTTACGTTTTTAAAATAAAGCAAGAAAACAGCCTCACCAAGCAAGTTGAACCAAAGGTTCTGACGCACCACCTAGTCTTACCATACTATTACTTTTACATCCATTCTTTTACTCCAATAATATATATATATATAACCCTTGTATCTTCAACAGCAATGTGGGAAAACGCGTGAGAGAAAAAAAGAAAAAGGAAACAAAAAAGCGCCACTTGTTTATATGGGTGATTTCATTGTACCAAGCAATGCCAAGTATGATAAATTATCTGGTAAAGATGTGCTGCTCATTGATATCACTCATGAAACAAGCCGTGTTTTCCTTGAAAGATGTAATGAAAGTATAAAGAAAAGTGGAGAGCGAAAAGGTTTAGTTGTATAGTTTTGTTTTCTATTCATGTTTATCATTTGAATCAAGGCAAGTTATTCTAAAACCTGGATAAATACATATTGCATACGAAAAAGTCGGTGAAGGGCATGCATTTATCGCGGGCTGACTGTAGGATCAATGGGCAAGAGACTGTCTTGTTAAAAGTATGGATTACCATATTTAGATTAGAGAAAGAAGAATTTTTATTGGATACAAATTGGAGAATTCCAGTGAAATTATTGGATCAGACGCCCACAGCCTTGTGCAGACCTTCTTAAATTTCGTGAGTTTAATAATGGTGGTTTATAGATATCAAAATTGCTTTTTATTTGTTTCGTTTAAGAAAGTAAAAAAAATAAATAGATTTTTTGTTTTTTAAAAGGTGAGGAATGATCAATATTACAAAAAAGAAAATTGAAGAGCGAAATAGAGGAGGTGAGAAGTTCAGGGCTCTTTTTGGTGTTTTTGTTTTGGGAGTTTTTTGTTTTCTTTTTGTATAAATAAAAAAAGTGGTTTTTTTAGGCTTTTTTTTTGTGAGAGTGTGTATAAATAAAATATATATGTAAATTTTTTGGGTTATTTTTGGTGGGTGTTTTTTTTTACTCTGTTTTTTTTCTAACTTTTTTTTTCTTCTTCTTTTGTAAAAAAAATAATAATAAATGCTTTGTAAAAAAGAGAGAGGGAGAGGGAGAGAAGGATACTAGGGTTTTAACTCTTTGATGAAGTTGGCAAAGTAACAAATGAAGGGAAAGGATACGAGGTAGATGATGATACATTGGTCATGCTTTCTGTTATCTTGTGATCGTTGGTATCATATGTTACTGCTTCATCATCCTCCATAAAGAACTGTACTTCGTCATCTTGAGTAGTAGCAGCAGTAGTAGGAAGTAGATCATCTTGTTGATAATGATTGCTACTATTATTACTGCCACTTTCACCGTTTATACTACCTTTTCCTCCGGGAATATTAATGGCTGCTGTACCTTCTACAAGCCTATCCTCATAATCACTAGCCAATTCATATTGCTGTTGACTTTTATGCAAGAACGGTACTCTCCACTGTTGCTGTTGTTGTTGTTGTTGTTGTTGTTGTTGTTGTTGTTGTAATTTTTGCATATTATTATCGAGAGTGGATGAGGAGGAATAATGCGCCACATCTGATGACGACCAATTTGGAAGTGAATCAGACATAGCGGGTAGCATATTACTTTCTCGACCTGGACTGTAACTTAATGGATACTGCTCTTGTTGTCTTACTCTTCTAACATACAACTCTGATGGTGTAAACAAATCATTGAGGGAAGAGGGTAGCATGGCGTCATTTAAATCATAGTTACTGTGATTGTTGTTGTTGCCACTAATGTTGCTATTACTAATATGGTTATGATAGCTGCTACTTCCATTATTAATGCTGATATAATTGTTGGTGTTGCCGTCTTCATTGCTGCCATTCATCATACTTCGACTCATAGAGTACCCAAGATGACTATCTGCTAACCCACTAGCATTCACACCGCCCAATAAACTGCTGCTACCATTTCCACCTCCACCGTTTTGATAGAGACTGGTACTTGTGTTACTTCTTAAAGAGGAGGACACAGGATACTGCTGCTGCTGACGAAAAGGTGAAGTACCAAGTAAATGATCGGACGATTCACGCGGAGACGGATGCAAGCCAATAAAATCGTTTGAAGGCAGGCTTGTGCGTGGGGTTGTTGAAGTGGTTGATGTAGATGAATTGTTGCGCCACAACGATGCTTGCTGATGGTCATCCAACTGACGGAGTAACGAAAAGGAAGGTGCAGAAGTAGCAAAAGGATCAGTGGTACCAAAACTATCCAGGAATAGACGGTGTTCGCTGGAAGTAGAGTAGACTTGGTCCGTCTTTCGTCTGCCAGTAGCAGCCAAGCTCATTGGCAATGGAGGCACTGGCGGGGTAGCAACCATAGGCCTATTATTACTACTCTTTCGATCCATGCCACCGTTACCATTGCCACCGTAAGGAGACATTGTATGAAGTAGCGCGCATTTGGTGCCAAATTTACAGTTTCCTTTTACAAAATATTTGCATACCGCAGACTCTGATGATAGATCTGAGCTGTGGGAAAAGGTACAGTTTGCCCCAGCTGTACAAGTACCTTGCTTATAAAACTTGCACGGAACATGAGACAGATTAGAAGCTAAGTGTTATCAGATTAGCTTTACTTGCTCTTGTTTTATTTTTAATATTAGTTTGAAGCCCTACGTTTACTACTCGCTTTCTGCTGCTGCTGTTGCTGCTGCTGGGATGAGTAAAAGGCTTCGGTAGGAATCGGTTGCGTACGCGACCTTTTAAACTGAAAAGCTGGGAGTTGTGAAGGTGAACTCTTGGAGAGCAGGTTCACATTAAGTTCAGGAGACGCCATTAAGAGAAGAAGAAAAAAAAAAAAGGAAAGGAAAAAAAAAAGAAAAAGAAAGGGAAAAAAAA
>VCJI01001914.1:56101-74617 GCA_024139395.1 Backusella morwellensis
TCCAAGGAAACGGGTATGTTTAAGCAAGATGAGGGTACTTTTCGATAACATCCAACATTGTTTGTCCAAACAATCCATTCGTCCAACTAAACCAAGGTCTCGTAAAACTAGATGGTCTGTTCACATTAAATGATTCGCACATGAGACTACCGGTCCGTTTTGCCATTCGCTTCAGCATGTCAATACACTCTCGCACTTCAGCTTCAGATTCAGAGGTTTGCATCTGCATAAGAATACTCATGGGCCAGACCATATTTTGCCCAGTGTGTGGTCCACCAATGCCACGAGCAAATTTGCTCTTAAAGTACCACGGGTTCCATTCTGACAGAACGAGGTCGCGTGTGTTACGATAGATGGTGTCGTTTTTCTCTACAAAGCCCAAGACAGGTAAACTAAGCAAGGAGGGTGTATTTGCATCATCCATAATTAGGGTCGATCCATAGCAGTCCACTTCAAATGCAAAAACTTGCCCAAATGTGGGGTGTGTAACGATGGCATGCTCATAGATGGCTTTACGGATGGTTTCACCCAAGCCCCGTGCATTAAGTGCAATGGTTTGCACCTCTTTGCTAATGGTGGCACCCTCCTCTTTCTGACCTAGATTTGCCTTATAAGTCTCAATGTAAGAATCCAGTTTCAAAAGTTGGACAGAGAGCTGTGCATTTGCTGGAATCTATTATTAAAAATAAATAAATCACCCTTTTTTTTTACAACTTTTTCACTATTTTCTACCAAGTATGGGAACGTTGTAGCATCATCACTAGGTCTAAATGCACTTCTGACCAATCCACATCTTCTAGTAATACCTCCAATACCAAACTCGCCCAATGTTTCTGTAGGTCGGTCTGTCTGTCTTCTGAATCTGTAACCTTTTGCTAATGAAACTGGCTCAGGTTCGCCTTGAACTAGCTTATGTGTACCATTCTTTCGGTATGCTGCTTTATAAGAAATGGCAGGCCATGTATCCTTCATTTGGTCTTCTAACACTTGGAACACACGATTCACTGCTCGAAGCCATCGCTTATTAGTGAAGACACGTTCAACGTCGTTTGTTGCCTCGATATATTGAGCTGCCAATTGGAAAAAGTGACCAATTGAATCCAATTCATACTAGTCCATTGGTGTCAGTCAATCCCCTCTTCATATTCTATATATTCTATAAATACCTTTGATTCCCAGACAATATCAGGATCATAATCAGGTACCACACGATCTGAAGTTGAACCTCGCTCATTCCCATTTTTGGGAGCGTACCAAGGTCTCAAGAAAGCATTTGCATAAGGGTCGTAATACAAATAGTCTGCTTGCACCAAAAGAACACCAAATACCAAGTTTCTTAAAACTTCATCTTCTTTAATGAACCGAATGTAAGGTGCGATCTGATTAGAGGAATCACGAATCCACATTGCAGGAACTTTTTTTTTTGGTAGAAAAAAAAATAATCAGTTACATCTGTTACCATCAACAACAATCGACTTTTACATTACTATCTCCTGTTATTAAAAATGTACTAGGGTTCTTTTTATCGTCGTTTACCCACTCGACAGTTGTATCTAGGGTATTTGGTAAACAATTCTCGAGTAAAATAGAGAGGTCCCTATCCGTCATATTGGCCTTTGTAGAACGAATAAAATCCTCCAGTACTTGGCTTACGAATTTGCGATCTTTCTTTAAAGGTCTCACGGATTTGAGCCCATATTGAGGTGGATTGTAAGGAGGATAGGGTTCGCTGGTGCCTGGAGGGTGACTGGGGATCGATACCAGTGGTGGATCTCGTGGTAAATAACGATATATAATAAGCAAATTGACAAGAACAACAAAAAATATCCCTAAACTAATTGGATACGTTCTTGTCGCTGTACGTTCAGTCCATAAAGGCATCGTCGTGAGAAGAAATGAAAGAAACAAAAAGAGAGAGAGAAAGACTAACGTTAAAACCTTATTTTTTTAAAAAAAAGGCATCACGTGGTACTTAACTGTTGCCATCGTGATGTTGGGCAAAAACAAAAAAGTAGAATTTGAGCATTTCAAAACTGATCTCCTTCTCTTCTATTTTGTATAATTCTGCTCTATTAAATTAGTATTTTCGTTTTGATGTTTTATGCGCTTTTTTAGTACCTGTTTGATCTTCAATTCCGTACGGCAAGATAGATTTGACATTTGTTTATTTTTTTCATCCAATCAACGGTTGGTTGGGTATTTGTCTTGAACCCATGCAATCACTTGGTAACGAATATACCTTAGGTAATTATGAGTATAACCAATTGATCAATCTTGGCCATGTAGTCAACCCAATACAGCGAATTAACCTGTAGATCCTATATAATCCAATCTATAAAAACAAAGACCATGACGAGAAGAAGAAAAAGAATAACTGCAATCCATGTGCTTGGTGAACCTTGGTGTTATTCTGCCTCTCTCTTCGCCTATACAAGAATGCGATCAGATTAACGTACTTAATTATCTGTTTTATTTTCTTCCTTCAAAGGCTGTTTTGAGTTCTTTCCTATTTTTATATTCGCTCAAGTCCTATTTTCTCCCAGGGCATAATTTGACAGGTTTATCACATTTACACTTGCCAAATACGCAATTCTAATTGAAGATTAAATTCATGAAAAAAAAGCTTATCCAAAATATTCTTTAAGTGTTTTTTTTTCTAGAAAATCTATATATTTACAAGCTGCTTTACATGCATATAAAATTCTTACGTAAACAAATCAACAAATTTCTAGCAAATTGAGAAACCTGTAATATTATAACCTGGGAGATTTCTTAAATGACAGATGTAAATAAAAGAAGCACACCCAAATTTGCAATGTTCAGATCATTCGTTTATAATTTCTAATTTTCGGTATAATCAATCTCTGTACTGAATACCCCCACAGGCTCCTGTGTTATCCATGCTTATTATTTAAGGAACACTGTATGATAAGTATGGATCAAACAACGTTTGCAATGGTAATGAAACTGTGATTGATTGCGCCATCATTTTCTTCAATTCAACAGTGTCACCAAACCGAAAAGGAAAGTGACTTTATAACAAGTAAAAAAAGTTTTTTTTCTTAATATTAGAAAACCAAGAACATATTTAAGCTTTCAGTATAAAACACGAAAACATTCAAACTTAAAAAATCATAAATATTTACTTTTGTGTATGAAATCCTATATTAAAAAAAGACTAACCTTTCAAAAAGCAGAAAAAATGAACTGCAAAAAACTCTTAAAATCATTTAAGAGTTTAATATAACACCCGTAAGAGCATAACGCCGATCTGTTGTTCAAATTTAGGGACCCCTCATCCACTTTGCCCTACTTTTTTTTTTCTGATGTGTTACCGACTTGACAGCACATGAAATCAAATGCAGGATTTTAAGGCTCTTCGGAACCCACCTATTTTACATTTTTTTACCCGTGTGTTCCCTCCTTTGATACAAGTGTTTGAAATGGCTGGAAAATGACTGGATAAAATCCAAAAAAAGATCAAAAATGTCGATATCCTCGATGACTTTGACTTTTTGTTACTAAAACATCGTGGGAACAGCCAATCATAGAGCCAAAAAACTTTAAATTACCCTTAAAGGGAACACAATGGTTTTCTAGAGACATGTGAAGGTGTGTGATAATATTAATGTAAGGAAGAATAACTCATCCGAATGAACTTTATTGGATGTTTTTTTTTTTAAAAAAAATTTTTTGTTTTGTTTTTTGAGGAATAATAAAAAATGAGGGAATAAAACAAAAATCTATGATACATGGAAGATCAATTAATCCTTGGTGACGTTGTGGATAGCTTCAGCAAGGTACTTGACGTTAGCAGAGGAGATACCAGCCATGGAGATTCTACCATCCTGGGTAAGGTAGACGTGCCAGTCAGACTTGATCTTGTTGACTTGTTCAGGGGTCATACCAGAGTAACAGAACATACCAATCTGGTCAGTGATGTGGTTCCAGCTCTTCTTTGATCCAAAGTCTTGTTCAAGGTGGTTTCTAAGCTTGGTTCTCATGTCAATGATACGGTCAGCCATGAACTTGACTTCACCGAGCCATTCCTGCTTCAACTCGGGGTTGTTCAAGACAGTGCTGACAATGTGAGCACCGTGAATAGGAGGGTTAGAGTACATGGGACGGATCAAGATCTTGAGTTGAGAATCAACGCGAGCGCGCTCATCGGCATCAGCACAGACAACGGAGAAGGAACCGACACGTTCACCATAGAGACCCATGTTCTTGGCAAAGGATTGGGACAAGACAACTTGGTGACCTTCAGAGACGAACTTGCGGAGAGCATAAGCATCGCGAGTACAGTCACCGGAGGCAAAACCTTGGTAGGCCATATCAAAGAAAGCAAAGTGCTCACGTTCCTGCAAACACAACAAAAATAGATGAATAAAGATGTTTGATTTTTTTTTACCCCTTTTGTTCATATTTCCCGGTGGTTGTTACACGTGGTATACTATCCATCCTCCCCTTTCTCTAACCCTTTTTTTCTTCTCATATGTATTAAAGGACGACTACATACCTTGACGACCTTAGAGATTTGGTCCCATTGTTCCTGGGTAGGATCAACACCAGTAGGGTTGTGAGCACAAGCGTGAAGAAGGACTACAGTGTTCTTGGGAGCTTTCTGTAAACGGAGAAAAAAAAATAGGATATGAATACAATCTGATAATAAATCACTATTCCTCCCTTTTTAGGGACTATTGTAACTTACGTGGAGATCTTCCAACATGCCATCAATGTTGAGACCGTTGGTCTGCTTATCAAAGTAGGTGTACTTCTCCAAGTTAAGACCAGCGTGTTGCATGATAGGGATGTGGTTACCCCAGGTAGGGTTGGGGACGATGACGTTCTTGGCGTGGGGGAACCAGGCGTTCAAGAAAGCAGCACCAATACGGAGAGCACCAGTACCGGAGATAGATTGGGTAATGGCAAGCTATTGACGCGTAATATATTATGTAAGTACAATTATATTTTTTCAAAAACTTTAAATAAAAGAAGGTTCTTTCTTTTTTTTTGAAACATACTCTGTTCTCAGCAATAGGAGCGCTATCATCACCATAAGCAAGGGCACCAGCAGCCTTGGTGAAGCTGGGGACACCAGTGATACCAGCATATTCCTTATCCATGTCATTGTCAATCATGATTCTCTCAGCCTGGTCAATAAAAAAATGAGTCAGACCATCTCAAGCATTTGAACACCGGCATTTTTTTTTTCGTGTATACTATACCTTCTTGACAGAGCTCAAGACATAAGGCTTGCCATTATCATCACGGTAAGCACCAACACCCAAGTTCATCTTTCTAGGATCAGTATCCTTCTTGAAGGCTTCAGTAACACCCAAGATAGCATCAGGAGGACCTAGAAGAGAGGGGGATATGTTGTTAAATTCACGTCAAATCATGAGTTTTAAAAAAAAAATCTTACCTTGGGGAACAGCGTTCCAGGTGGAGAGGAAGGCACGAGAGGCCATGTTGGAAGTGGGCTTAGCGGAAGCGCGAGAGAGAGCAGCAAGCATTTTGATTTTGTTTGTTTGAAAAAAAAAAACGAAAAACAAGAAGAAAAAAGAAAAGAGGAAAAAAAAAGCAAGCACTTTGAGTTTTTGTATTTTTCAAAACATTTGTTGTTACACAGAATTTTTTTTGTTTGTATTATCACTTCAATACCAAAAGTGCTCGTTCTGTTATAAAAATAAACATATCAGGTTATTATTATTTTTAAATTCAAATTTTCTAATGAAGTCGTTCCCCCAAAAATGAATAGCCTCGTCTTTGTTGTTATGGTTTACGTGTTTTTGTCTTTAATTCATATCCAACTGGCTGTAATATACATTGGCGGTAAATTAATATTACAAATCGAATATAAGGCTACTTTCCGTTTTTGTCTGCAAGAGAAAAATTACACATAACACACACACACTCAGATGTTAGTCATTCAACTACATTCTCACACGGTGAATCATAAAGTGATTGCTGTTTTTTATTATTTTTTTTTCCTTTTTGTTAAATATTTATCAGTATGGAAAAGGGTAGTAAACTAACATTCATGCAAATAAAAGTAAGAAAAAATATACAGTTTTAGGGTGGGTTGGCTGCGAAAGCCTGGAATGTGACAATTGCTAGCAGTCGCTGTGCTTGGTAACTTGGAACATCTGGAAAAAAAGGGGAATGATATTACTTTATTTTGAAACTTTAATTTTTTATTTATTTTACCCCGGCCTTTTCAAATAAATATATCCCGTTTAACAAAAATATAAAAAGAGGGGTTTTTTTCTCTTATTTTACAGAGAATAGATAAGAAATTTTTAAATTAATATATATTTTGTAGTTTATCTTTCAGTGGTAACCAATAAAAAGCACCTTTGCAAATGTTAAAGCAGTGAGATTGGCGCTGAAGCGGATTTAAAAGTAAGAAATATAAAAGCAAAAGGCGTCCATGTGTAACAAACTTTATTATTTTCCGAGTTAATTACAGTTAAAAGATGTACATAAAAACCGATTTAAAATTGACAGGTGACTTCACTTCATTAATGAATATCTCAGTCCGTATTGCCTTTTTATATATTTATAGTAAAGACGCGTCTTTTTAATATCATTAATTACACTGCTATTTTCGAATTCATCTTCATAAATGCTGGACTCAAATATACTCCATGGAGCATGAGCCGATATGATCCGATTAACATGATAGAAATGGTATTTTTTTTAATTTTGTTTTCTTTTTTTGTTTTCTCTTATTTTTCAAAAGAAAAAAAAACAGATGCTAAGGTCAGTGGAAACCAATTGTTCGCAAGTATCCATTTCCTTTGAAGAAGGTTTTTGATTCAACCTAAACACCAATAACCGATCAATAACGGGGATTAACATGTGCAAAAAAGACTGTGAAGGAGTTTTAATGATTGACTGCTCAACAAAAATGCATTATTCGCTTTGACAAATATGAAATGTATTCCGGAAATAGAAAGACGAAAACGGCGTACATCTTTCCGAAAGTAGATATTTCTTTTGAAAATCGATGATATCTATTAAATTCCATTGATCTATAAGGTGCTTGTAGCTTGAAAAATCAAACTTGAGGTGGAATATTAAGGGAAATATCTATTATCATCTCGATTCAAATGTCAAAATGGTTTGACTCATTAAACCTATTAGGCGACTTAGTAACGTAAATAGTCGAAACATTAAACAAGATGAGGAAGACAAAGCTTCTTAAAAAGAGATATACAGACCATTTACAGATAATCTCAAACAGGAATGATTAAAATCAGAAAGAAAACAGGGAAGAGCTTAAAGAAAAACTCGCTTCCCCTAAGCCACAAAAAATTGATCGAGGAGCCAGATTTTTGGAGCATGAGGCAGTGCTGCCTATAAAAGTCCGCGAAAGAAAGAACTTACATCTCTATTTTTAAAATATTATGCTATTAAGAGCATCTCCAACGGTCGAGAGAAATCGAAATCCATAAATTTTAAGCGGGGAAAGAGGCGTTTTTTTTCTCAGCGAAATTCATCGAAATTCGCTCATTTTACTAACTTTTGTCAGAATTGACTGTTAGACTTGAAAGTAATGAAAAATTGTTTTGATATTTACCTTAACTTCTAAGAATTTCACTAAATTACTGGGAGAAGTGTGTTTCAAGCAAAAATAAAAATCAGGATCGACAAATTCGTCGATATATCCGGTCTTTTACAGTGTAAAGATAAAAAATATATGTAAAAAGTAATTTCGTCGAGAAAAAAAGCGGTTTTTTCTCCGCTTAAAATCGATTTCTGTCGACCGTTGGAGATGCTCTAAAAGCATCAAGTTGGCACCATCAGCATTTCATACTATGAAAACAGAGTCTAAATTAAAGAGCCGATTTTAATACCATCTGTTTTTGAAAGCGAAAAAAAACATGTTTTGTTAACTCTTCATTTCTTTTCATTGCATTGTCAACTTTTTTTTTCTCTGTCATGATTAACCTTTCGGTGGAGCTTATAGAAAAAAATATTTCGCCCACTACACCAACGCGATAAAGTAGAATACTTAACGGTTTGTCGTGCGTGGAACCAAGTGTTGGAGAACACTGTTCTTTTCAAAACGATCCGACTTCAAAGTAAAGACCAGCTAAATAACCTAGTCAACAAACTTCGCAGAGACCCAATAAAAACAACCATGTACATACAATTATACTCGAAATACAAGACATTGAAAGCTCCGAAATCGACATCTTGGGCTTTTTATTTGATAATATACGCGAATTGGTATTTTATGGAAGCGCTGATAGCGACTACAAGTTACGGTTTACAAAAGTATTGTCGCCTCACCCATGGATTAGAACAATTAAATCCATTATAGAGCCATCAAGTCAAGTGTTCACAGAGTATCTTCTCGAAAGAGGAACATGCCCTGCATTAACAGAAGTAACAATGTGCGGTAAAGCCCAACAACTTGGAAAGGAACTTATTGACCTATTCGGAAAAGCTCCAGCACTGAAGACTCTAGCGCTGCAAAACTACAGCCTCGCATTAACGGATCTAGAATTATTGCACGACAAAGTGCCTTTATTATCCTCGCTGTCACTTCATGACATTTCGATCACTTGTGACACTCTTCCAGTTGAAGTTGAATCTGCCGAATATATGACTAAATTATCTTTAAAACGAGTCCACACCCTTACAACTGAAAAATACATCGACTTTCAAAAATACACGACCCAAAAGTACCCAAAAATTATCAACATGGTGTATTCGGTTACTGTAGAGTCCGGCGTTAATCTTGCCGATTATATGATAACAGGTTTTATTCCACAGATTCAACAGATTGCACCACATTTAACAGCATTGGATATACCGCATCCAAAGTATATTCAATATGTTATTCCAACATTAGATCAAAACAACTGTCAGCTCAAGGAACTCGTTATTGGCAATGGTGAATGGACGGATAAAACTGAGATCAGCGAGATTGTAAAATCAAAGCAAGCTCAATCTATTCAAAAACTATCACTAGACGCCATTCCTGATGATATTTTTCTGGACTTATCCAAGTTAACAGCACTTACGACGTTACATATTAGCTATAAAAAAGAACTCAACGGATTACGGAGAGTGCTTAATGTTGATGTCATTATGAAAGCTGTTAGGAGCACTATTTCGACACTTGAACTGACACATGCTGAATTGTCATTTAGTACGTCTTCTGTTACGAAATACCCCAGTCTTAAAAATCTAAAACTCAAAGCAGCCGATATGCCAGTGAATACAGATGTCTTCATTTCACAATCGTTTCCAAATTTACGTGCTTTGACCATTGATGATTGTGTTTGGGAATTGTCATCATTCTATTTTGGCGATTTGAGCTTATCACATCTCGAACTTAGAGATCCAATCGGTATAGATCAGGGCGAAAAAGTTTTAATTGTGACACTATGTAACAATGAAAAGCGTTGGTATTCTGGTAATAAAGTATCCAAATTGAATCGACATCCAACAGGCAATCCTAGAAACTTTCCTGCTGTAGAGTCTGCCCTATGACAAATACGTTGGAATACCCTATTTGGTTATCCTGTGTCATTCGCTACATGATTTTTTTCTGGTCAACACGTTCTGAATTTGAATGATTCATATCATTTGTATTCTCTTAGATAACAAGGTCATGTTGAATATTTACATAAAAAAACTTTGTAAATAAAAAAGTGTTACATGTTGTTATATATGATGTAAACCAAAGGAATTGTGAACAGAAGAAGAAAACTCATGTAAAATGTGGTCAGCTCATTTTGTAAATAGTGTAATATAAATATCGCCAATAGGGCTCTTATGTGATGTTGTTACTAAATATAAGATTAATTGGTGCCATTTACTTGAAGTGAATTAATCGCATATTTTAACTTATAAAAAACAATACTAAGAAACTTGCCATTTTCTTTCTTTTCTTTTTTCTCTCTTCTTTTTTTAATTTAACTACCTAAAAATAATGCGCACAGTAGATTCTGTAAGTATTCTTGAGTATTCGTTAGAAAGACTGATCGTGGATGCCCAAGGTAAAATTGTTGTTATTCTAAAAAAAAAGGTCTAATTTTAAATTGATTGATATTCCAATTTAGATACCAATACCAAAATTCCTCATCCATTCATCATCGATGTAAAGTTAGGGATTGTTAAAGGTTTTTATGATATTGGAAAATGGTACTATTCTTCCACGTGGTACCACTCAGCAATGGCTTGGTTCCTTCAGGCTGAAAAGAAAGGATATGCGAAAGCTCGAAAAAAGATTGGCTTGATGTACCAACAGGGTCATGGTGTCAATATTAATATTGATTTCGCACTAGAGTGTTACTATCGAAGTATTTGGCAAGGTCATGCGAAAGCCTGTAAGAATATTTACGATTTGTATTTGGATGGTTATTATCTCAGTAAAAGCAAACTAGGTAAGATTCATATCTTGACAACCTATGATCATAAAAATAATAAAATGACAAAAAAAGATCTTATTAAAGAGAATCAAGAAATACTCAACTTGATTCAAAAAAATGAAAGAGAGATAGAATATATCAAAAGATTAAACATAAAGCTGGATAAATTGCTCATGCCTACGTTGGATACAGCGCCTAGAAGTCTCCAAAAATAATAGTAGTCTAATAAAGCACATATGTATAAACAATTATAGTAAGCACTGTCAAACTCTAGCTTAATTGATAAAAAAAAAAAGTACTTTACTGAATAATGAAATTTAACTATTGTGTGTCCTAACCATTATAAAATTGAAACTATTGTCCATGTGTAAACAAGACCATATACTCCATCTTGAATAACCGATAAACAATAGCGCTATCTTAAGTAACAGTAATTTTATATCATAAAAAGCGTGTCCTCTTACATCCACCATTCTATACATGGTCTATATCGACTTGATATACAATGCATTAATTGGATTTCTATGCAAAAAAGGGGGAAAAGCCCGTTGATAGTCCATTTGTGATGAAGTTTTTAGCAGCTTCTGTAAAAACATTAGCACTACAGACAGAAACAAGGAGCCTCAATAATGAATACAAAATGAAAATTATTCAAAACAATGGTGGGAGTACTTTACACCCTTTTTATTCACTGTGTAAACAAGTTGGTTTTGCAAAGATGATCAGCTCCATCACCATATCTTCCTCCTTTCCTAACTGCATGAAACAGCGCTATATTTATATCCAATTGTATGTAATGTAAAGAAGCTAGATCAATGTATATCCTATTCATTACAAACAAACAATGATGATTCTCGCCATTTGCCAAAAAGAGTAAACACCAAAAAAAAAGAGAGAGATTTTTTAACTATTTTCCATTCTCAAACACAGAGTGTGGGTGCATAAATCACATGACCGAAACCAATTATCATATTTGTTTTTGTTTTTATTTTTTCTTTTCTTTGTTTTTCTTCCTCTTGTTTTAATTGTTATATTATTATTACTTACAATTGTAGAAATGACTAAAGAAGATCAACAAGATAACACTGGAGACGACAAAAAGGACACTCCAGGCTTTTTACCGCCTCATTCCCTGCCCAAACCCCCACCACCACCACCTATACCCAAGCAAGATTCCTCCGACTTGTTATCTCCATGGTGGTCTGAAGAAAACGAAGCAGTTCCCGACCCTTCTTCCTCCTCCTCTTCTCCCCCAACCTCTTCTTCTTCTTCCCCTTCCTCCCCTTCTGATGCTTCGTCTCCTTCCGATGCAGATGCATCAGACAGTACTTTAAATATCACAGTGCTTGGCTTTGGCAGAGCATCCAAAGTAGAAGGCGATTGGTCAGAAAAGTGCTTTATGCTCGCCACCACAAAGCCAAGCAAACACGAAGAAGAGGAAAATGAAGAGTTTGAAGAGACAGTAAAAAGATTAACACTTGAATCCAAGAAATGCGCGATGGTATGCTTTTTACGAGAGAGTAGACGTATCACAAGCGAACGCATGGCGGACAAACCATCCTCAATCTTATCACACCTCAATCCCTTTTATGGCACATGGGTATCCGTTGCAAAAACCCCTATGAAATGCAAGGAACATTTAGAAACAGAATATTTAACCAAGAAAACGGAAAAGGACTATTTTACTTTAGAATTGGGCGATGAGCTGAGTCACTCGGGAGATCATGGTAAGTATTAAACTTATTTTATAAGCAAATGATGATAACAATATTATTATTATTATATAGTCAAGGCAGCATTTGAAACTACATTTGGGCCTTTACAGCGACTGGGTGAACGATACATGGATTCATGGAAAAATGGAACTCAACAAGCGTTTTTCAGTCGATTTTATGAAAGTGCCAAACGAGGAGATGGAATCCATCTTGTCACATACAGTACGAAAAAGTTGATTGAGAGTGCAATTGGACATGATAAAAAGGGCAAGGACAAATGAGTTGTTTAATCCCAATACATAGAACCACCCACTGGATCAGTCAACTTGTTTAGGTTGCGAATAAACAAATAAACACCAGCCGGGAAACAAGTGTAAATCACTAAATATTTGTAAATACACACACACACATACACACACGCACTTTTTTTTTGTTCTTGTTATTACCTATTTTATGTAAAAGAGGTCGATGGTTGATATTATTCAATTCGGGAAATCCCATGTAATTACAAAAAGAATGACACAGGACGGGAGACCATAGGTTGCCCGTTCTTACAAATAAATAGCTTGCATACCATCCAAACACTGTTGTATAAGCAAATTGAAACGTCGAGAAGAGCAGGGCGTTGCGAAGAGCTTGCGCATTGGATCCCCATTGCTTGTAATTGCCCCACGCATGATGTAAATGCGCAATGCCAAAGTACAATGGAGACACAAAGATTAAATGCTTGATGGAATAGTCGGCTTGATGAAGAATGGCGATGATGCAAGCTCGAAATACAAATTCTTCCGTCATGGGAGCCTTTAAAACTAATTAGATATGAGCGGTATTTTCTCACATATGTCCTTACCACTACAAAATTACGAAGCGACATTAATGATGAAAACTCGTGCATGCCAAAGTTTTTTTGAAAGGGCAACTCGCCATCAAACCACATGACAACAAGTGGGCCCAGGAACAGCATCATGGTCAATAGAACCGGGCTGAACCAGGAGAGAGTGGGCCACAGTTGTAAACCAAGCAAAACAGTGCTCGATTCTTTGGCCCCTTGGGTAACCAGGATAACGACAAAGTAACAGACGATCGATGCTAATGTCACTGCCTTCATCCGGGCCTTCATCACGGGTGGCTCGTTTCTCGAGCCTGGTGTATTGAAGACGTAGAATCCAATGACATAGATTAGAGTAAATGCCAGGCAGGTGCCATTAGCTGCCCAGGTCGAAAGGGTCATTTTGTAAAAGGAGAGAAAGAGAGAGAGAGATAAATGAATTTTATTTTTTTTATTTTTTTTAATTGAGTGTAATAACACAGGATTAGGGCTGGATTGGTTCCATGTAGTTACCAGGAACTAAACCTTGATGTACAACGCCTTGCTTTGTCAGTTGGGCAAGCCACCAACCATCCGTCTGTTTACGTATGATGCCAATGGTATCACCGGCTTGGAATGACATTTCTTCTTCAATCTATTAAAGGAGGTTAGGGTGTTGCTCTCTTTTTATATAATACAACTTACATTGGCTTCAAATGTCCATAATGCCCGTGCATATCCTACATAGTTTTTATTATCTGAGCCCGAAGAAGGCGGTTGCTCCTGCTGTGGTTGAGGATTTGCAGTTGCAATAGTAGGTTCAATCATTTCTTGAGGTAATTGCTGCTGCTGTTGTTGTATTAGTGGAGGTGATTGTACCTGAGGAGTCGGTGAGTGAATCTGCTGTGGCAATTGATACACCACTTGACTCTGAGGTCGATGGTAAGCATCTTGAGGAGGAGGACGATAGTTATTATTTCCATAAAAGCTGGTAGGTGCAGAAGCCACTTCCTTAGCCGCCGCCGCCGCCTCCTTTTCCTTTTTCTTGTCCTTTTTACCACTAAAGAAAGGAAGCGAGAATCGACCGGCCTTTGAATCCTTGTGCTTTTCGTTTTGTAACTTGCCCACAGGTGTGGATCGTTTCTTATCATCGTCATTGTGATACAAGTCTTGATGCAATTGCTGGAGTTGTTCAGGGTTCATCTTGAGAGAAGAGCCACGTGGACTGACATACTGCTGCTGAGGGTATCCTCCGGTATTTCCATAATAACTACCGTGGTTGTTGGATGGCGGACGATAGGGTTGCTGCTCCTCTATGACATTTCCTGCTTCATCCAACCAAGGTGCGGGTCTGATTTCAGGGTTCATTGGGTTCGTGTTTTGGTTGATATAGCTACGAATCATATTGCGGTCAGTGGGAGCTGCATGGTATGTTGATTCCATCGGTTGTTGTTGAATAGGGGAAGGGTGAGAATGTCTTCTATTTTCTTCGGCGGCTGCTTGAGTAATAGCGTGTATGTTTGGATGTGATGGTGCCTTGTTGATGGCGTTTGGAATATCAATGGTGAGTGGTACAAGAGGTCGATGGAGTTTGGGTTGACGCACTTCCTCTTTGGGTTTTTCCTCAGCAACCGCCTGCTCCTCGCTTTGGTTGACAAGTGGTGGCATGCTATTGCGATTCATTGAGCCATCAGACATTTTTGCATTGATTGCCCGTACAGGTAACTGCTGAGGTCTACGAATGGATGAAATGACCCATTTTTCATCTTTGGGAGTTGATCGAGGCAATCTACTCTTATATAACACCTGTTCATTCTCCTCCTCTTCTTCATCATCGTCGTCATTATCGACTTGTTTTTCGACATCGCCATTCTTATTATTAACCCCTTTATTCTCGCTCTTCTTACCATCCTCAAGTCTAGTTTGTTGCATATTAATCTCTGTATGATCTTCTGTGGATAAAAGTTCTGGCAAATACTCCTTTATTTCCTTATTCTCATCCTGTGTTGAACTGGCTTTTTCAAAGTCTGGGTTGGGCATTGGTTTAAACTTGATTGGATCATTTGATTTGTCATTCATGTCTTGAGTGGGAGGTGGTAAGGATGGTCCAGTTGACAGAGGCTCTGGTGTCTCGACAATGGGTGCAGATTTGACCTGCACTGGGGATGATGACTGTGGTTGTATTTGGGGTAGTTCCTTTTCGTTTGATGCTGTATTTAAATTCATCTGCTTTTGTTCATCAAGATTGACTTGAGAGCGCGAGCCTTGCTGCTGCTCCAACATGTGTTCGACTTCCTTCATGGCAGTGCTAACAGCACCATGACTAACAGTAGTAGGCGTTACTTCATTGAGTTGTTCCTTGACGAGAGCAACCGCTGGAGATTGAGGAGGCGATAGTTGCTCTGGTGAAAGCTCAGTAGGCTTACCGAAAACTTCCAACTGCTGAAGCTGATGGTCCACGGACTTTAATTCTTCGTCGGGATTGGTTAAAATAGTAACAGGAGGCTGAGATGAAGATCGCAGTGCAGAATCGCTTCTATTCATGCTGTCGATGCTGTTATTGATGTTAGTATGACTATTAATGTTACGATTTTGTGAATCGAATGATGTCTTTGGTGCTGGTGCTGGAAGTGATGTATGTGAAGTGGATGCATAAAGTGGTTCATGGAATACGGGTGCTTTATGAAGGAATATTAGCCTTTTCTTTCTCTCCCCTTTTCTCCCTTCCAATATAATGGCAATATAATAATAATAATAAAATTAAATTACCTGGAGCTTTGGTGCCTGTGCCATAGCGTTGCACAAAGCCAAGAATATCTTTTTCGACATCAGTGATTTCCAAAGCAGTTCGAATTCTATCACAGCACTGGAACATGGAATGAGTTAATAAATAAATAAATAAATCCAAGGCGTAAACCCTTACATCTTCATCAACATTCGTTGTATTCGTCATCATATTTGAATAACTAAAAAAGACCCCCGTTTTACTCGATTGAGTCTATCATCATATTTATATAAACTTACGTCCAAAGTGTATTTCTCAAATAGTTGATTCTCTTTATTTCCATATCCTGAAACACTGAAGAAGCCTTTTTCCAATCCGAAATCCATTTATCATTGACTTTATTAAAGCTCTCACTTGATCTTTTAAATACTTGATCTGTATTATGAGCAATAAAGGGTTAATACTCTAATTAAACATAAAGCGGTGTCAACAATCAAATTACCAGCAACAGCGACCATTCTTTTCTGCTCTTCAATTTCCTTTTCAAACTAAAAAGAACATGGCATCCAAAATTAGGCAATTGACGCAAATAAACCCTCACCCATTACTTTACATTAATCGAGCCTTCGACCTGTTCTTCCTCTGAGGCGAATTGAGCCTCCATGACACTTAGTTTAGTGCACTCACTCGCATAATACTCTCTAGCCTAATTAAACATAGTTTATACATGTAATAAAGTGTCATGTTCCCTATTTGCTTACTCGTGCAACATCCGTTTCGTGTAGATTTTTAAGCTGCTTCGAATTTTCTATTTGTTGTTGTTGCTTAGCAGGCCCAATAAGATATTAATAAACGAGGCCATCATATCGAGCTTTAGCTTTATCTTTACCACTTTTCTTAAATCCCTTTGCTCCTTAATAAACCCGTCCAGCGGTAATTCAAGATGATCCTTTAACTGCTGTGCGAGATCCATGTGTGCACGCGCTGTGGTTTCGAGCGCTGATGAAATATGAGATAATGTTTCTGCAAAGGTGCCTTCTTCAAGCTGTCCAATTTCTGAAGTCTGTATCAGCCTCAATAGCTTATCACCATACTCTTCCTCAAGTTGTGCTCTAATTAAAGAGTGATATAAGAAGGGAAGCTCCTTTGTTTGTCTTTTATATTTATATACCTTGCTTTGTACAATCTTTTGATTGCTTCACAAGACTCTTTTGACTGTCTTGATTTGTTAATCACAATGTCAACACCTTTTCCTTGATCATCCTATAAAAGAGGCACGATTGAGCCATGTTTTATTCAATGTACTCTTGATTGTGTTGGTTAATTACCCAAAAGGAATCAGAGTAGCTTGTCCCAAGTGCTTGAGTATGTAGTATACTTGTAGTCATTGTGTTTACAATAAAAATAAAAAATAAAAGAATAAAAATGGAAATAAAAATAAAAATGGAAACTTTCCAACTGTTTTGTGTGTTAAAAATAAAAAAAATAAAAAATCATGACAGGGCTGAGTTACTTTGAATTGCTCAGAATCGCTTTTGCGCTCGTTCCACTTTTTTATTGACAAACTTTTTTTTTTGAAGACTGGAGTCATTTTCTATGCAATTCTCTCTACCCTTATTATTCGTTGTCTCTATTTAAAAGGTACTTGAAGCATAAAAAAAGGGACGTTTTATTGTTTAGTCTGTTTAGAAGAGAAAGAAAAAGAAAAACAAGATGTCTATGTTTTGCAAATAACAAAAGAAAATATATTTAAGAGCTGCTATCCACAATCTAGAATATCTTTTTATGTGTCCTCTCAAAGAAGAGAGAGAGAAAACTAAAAATAACACACAAACAAATATCCTTTGGTTCTGGACTTGTTAAAAAAAAAAGTGGTGCTACATTAATGTGTGTGTGGGGGGGAATGAATGAGAAGGATGTAGAATCCACGAGAAAAGAGAGAATATGAGTCAGACGATGTGTTTCCGCGGATGACCTTTGTGTGTGTATATTTCTCCAAAATGGGGGGAGGTCTAGAAGTCCCTTCTTCACTAATGTTTACCCCACATTCTATTTTGCGCCTTCTTTTTCCAAAGGTGGTTCAAGTAGAGCGATTTGATTGGTGGAATAAATTTAGTTACTCTGGGCGGAGTGAGGTAAATTTTTTTTATTTTTAGTCATTGCAAGTCGCAATCACTAGCAGCCAAAGAGAGGAGAGCGCTTGCTCAACTGAGACACTATTCCATATTTGTACAAAAAATCCCACGACTGATTCATATAAAAAGGCCATGATTTGAGAGCTTCAAAAAAAATCATTATTACAAAAACAAATCTCTCTTATATATCTACTACTACAAAATGGATCCTGGTTATACTCTCCTCCAACACATCAAGACTGTTCCCAACTTGATCAATGAAGATCCTAGCATCACTACCCCCAAGAACACTAGTTTCATGGATATGCCATGGTCAGAATTCTCCAAATTGCTCAAGGACAAGCGTCGCTCCTCTGCTTCTGCCTCCTCTGTCTCCTCCGAGTCCACTGTTGATGACTCTGTCCAAGAAGATGTTTCTCTTGGTAACTGGGACGCAATGACTGGCTACCAGGACATTGAACACAGATCCTCCTATTAGACTGTACTCAAACTAATTACCTCTCTAATTTTTGCATAACTTGATCATTCTTCTACCGTTCTATTTCATTTTGTTGTATATTTTTTTTCTTCCCTCAATATTTTTTTTTCATACCAAATGCTTATTCAAATTATTTAATAAATTCATATTTTAGCTGACTTTGTGTCACTAACAAAAAAAAAAGCCATTTCTCTCACGATTCTTTCTGTATTTGGAATATAAAGTGTTGTTCGTTAATGTCAAATAATAAGTTTTTTTTTTTTT